>JANBQQ010000138.1:0-36379 GCA_027577275.1 Coemansia sp. RSA 988 | reverse complement strand
TTTCTAGGCAAAAATATTCACGACAATTAATAATTATCCAAGTTTGGGGGGTTTTAATTTATGTAACCAGTAGAATAATATTGTTCGAAAAACCCTGAATAACATTTGTAATTACAAACATCGACTAATATACAAAATATGTAAGTAAAATATTCAGTTATTTGTAAATATATAAAAAGATGCTTGGCGCTGGGTCTGGGTCTGTTTTGTTGAAAATACACACTGCCAAAATACTATCTCAAAGCACGATTATTGTATCACAAAAATACGTTATAATAGTAATCAGCCATGTCCCCTCATTGGCCCCGGCTTACCATAGATCCTGGAACATACATTGGAGAGTGGCTTGAAGCATTTGGCAACAAGAATCGTATAACTGTTAGGAAGCTCTTATACAAAAATAAGCCAGTTAATATGGAAAGTACCTTTGAAAAATATGAAGGCGAGATGCTACAACTTGATGGAATAGCAGAAATAAAATTTAATATAAATGGTAGTATTGTTGTTCAAGCAATTTCCGTACAATATGATGTCTTTGTTTCTGGGCAGCCCGAGGCTGGGGATTGAGATTTTATAAAAAAAAAGGCACTAATGACGTCGATAACAATGAACTTAATGGAAGTGAATACAAATCTTGACAGCAGGAATAAGATGGTTATTATTATAGATTATGTATTTTGTGCTGTCAAATTCCAACGCCAAAAGCAGAGACTTAATTTTACAAAACGCAGCAAACAACCCAAAAATACACCTAACCAGCTTACCTTATATGATGTCAAGCAGGTTGCCTATTTGCAATAGTATTTTTACAATTTTTTAGTCGAAAAATCCAGAATTAAATCACCTAGCTTGTAAGTAGCAAGTTTCATCTGAGAAATAAGCAAAACAAGACCTCTGCGGCACCATTTTTACTGCTTGTGGTGCATGTGGTAGTTTCTTTAATAGCGTTGAGGCGCTTTGTTACTTTCCAGAAGTTTATATTTAAAGCAATAGAAACTTGAAAAACTACCATATGAGATTAAAGTAGCAGGAAGGTGTATATAACCATTCCTGCTGAGGGGAGATCTTGATCCATCACCTGGTAATTTGGCAACCACAGTGTATTATTTATTGCAAAGGGGTGGGATTTGAACAAGGGGGCAATGTTCCGATTTTATCCCCGAACATGTGCGGGCAATAGGCCTATCTATCGCGGGGCTGGTTCCACTGTTGGCCGCGCAGTAAGCCAATAAAAGCAGAGCAAGCTACGTGGTAATTGTTTTTTTTTTAAGTTTTTTAATTTAACGATAACACTTATTCTTTAGAAAATACTTCACAACTCTGGAGGTTTGTTACATATAAACCTAGCCTATTCATAGCATACTATATTGCATAGTGATGTTCTTTAACAAATTGATTTAATGCCAGAATTACATACTTTATTTACGCAATTGCTGCAATTGAGAAAAGCACACATTTTCTAACATTGTAGGGTTAACAAAATGTTTTGTAACAATCTATGCAATGCTGCACAAAGAAACCATACATTTTCTATTATTGGGATGCTTTTGGATAAGTAATGCATTTGCGGGCTCTACGGATTGGCATGATATAACGTCTATGTGGTTTTAGCGTTGCAAATCTATAAAGTTCAATAAATACAATACAATTTAGCAACCAAGCGTATCTCATAGTAAGTTCTGTTACAATTTATGATATTACTGCATCTTCATTTACCCACTTTCAAGTATGTACAAATTATTAAGTTGTTAACAGGGTGGTTTTTTTAGAATTCAGAACGCCAACTCTCTTACATTCAATTAAAAAAGCCACCTGCACGTGAATAATAAAGAATACATAGATTGCGAGGGTAACTTGTTCAATGGTGTGGTTTTTTTTATAGAAAAGTTTAAACTATGACCGTGTAATGGTTGTGTTTTAAATTTAAAGTACTGGTTCATTTGCTGACTATTGTTGCAGATAATCTACATTCGTATTATTTTTGGCAGAAATCCTCACGGCAGTTAATAAATACCCAAGTTTAGTTTTTTTAATTTATGTAACCAGTATAATAACATATCTGCTCAAAAGAATTTCTGAGAAATTTTGTAATTACAAACGTCGAATAATATACAAAATATGTAGGTAAAATATAAAGTTATTTGTAAATATATAAAAAGGCGGTTGGTGCTGGGTCTGTTTTGTTGAAAATATACACTGCCAAAATACTATCCCAAAGAACGATTATTGTATCACAAAAAATACGTTACATTAGTAATCAGCCATGCCCGATTTTAGTACCCAGCTTATCATGGATCCCGACACAGTCATTGGAGAGTGGCTAGAATCACTAAGAAAAGATCACCATTTAACTATTAAGGAGCTGTTGTACAATGATACGCCAGTTACAATGGAAGGTACCTTCAGGAATTATGAAGGAGAGTTTCTAGAACTTATAGCAACAGAACTAATTACATATGATTCAGGTGGCGTTCAAGTAACTTCAACCCGTACACTAAAAATTGACATTCTTATTTATGAGGTACTTGAGTCAGGGGGTTGGGAATATGTAAGCGAAAAAAGCATTTTTGGGAGCAATGACAGTGAAAGTGGTAGTGGTGGTGATAGTGATAGTTGGAGTCGTAGCCGTAGTCCTAGTCGTAGTGATAGTAGCGTGTTGTCAGATAGGACAATGTTGGTTGATAATTAGATCTACACTAAATAAATATTTGGAAGATGTTAATTATTTTGTATTGCGCTTGACGCAAAGTTACCTTTGAAAAGATTAATTTGAGAACCAAAAAAAAAAAATGAAAACACTTCAGTAAGCTATAGAGCGCTGACCGTTTTATAATAATCAGCGCTAGTCCTAGTTGGCCAGCGGATATGTTACCACTATACCCATCATCGGGTGTAGTGGACGCCGCGTCGGGCAACCACATAGTAAATGAAAGTCTTAACAGCAGGAATAAGATGGTTGTTATTATAGATTATGTATTTCGTGCTGTCAAAGCCCAACGCCAAAAACAAAAGATTGATTTTATAAAACGCAGCAAAAAAACTGAGTACACCACCTAACTAGCTTACCTTATATGTCGTCAAGCAGGTAGCCTATTTGCAATAGCATTTTTACAATTTTTTTGTCAAAAATCTATAATTAAACCACCTAGCTTGTAAATGACAAGTTGCATATGGAAAATAAATAAAAAATGCGACATCTGCGGCGCCATATTAACTTCTTACTTTTATATTCAAAGAAAGAATTATTTAGCCACTTTTTGCAGCATTAAAATTAATTTGATAATGATAACAACGACACTATCATCACTGTATTTTGCAAAAGTCTTTGTGTTGGCCTATAAACTTTTTGACCAGATCAAGCATGGTGAGTTTACGCTATTTGTACAGTACTTTTGCATTGAGGGCGGAGGGGTTGTTGGTGGACAAAGTAACCAGACAACATTTGAGCTCTTTAAAAATATTATACCTGACCATGCCCTCTCCATTCTTTACAGGAGTATGGGCGACATAGGGGTAAGTTGCATGTGTTGTGTATTATTTGTTGCGAAAGGGCGGAATTGGAGCAAATAAATAATGTTCCGATTTTACCTCTGAACATGTGTGGGCAATTGGCCTAACTCTTGTGGCAACTGTTTTCACTGTTTGCCGCGGAGTATGTCTATAAAAGCAGAGTAAGTTGCGCCAATTATTCTCTCAAAGTTTCCTTATTTTTCTTAAGTTTAATGATAACATTTATTTTCTAATAAATACTCTACAACTCGGGAGATTTGTGGCATATGCACCTAACCTATTCATAGCATACCATATTGGTTAGTGAAGCTTTTATTAATTTAATTAAATGCCAAAATTACTTACTTTATTTACACAATTATTAAAATTGAGAAATTCAAATATTTTCTGTTATTGTAGGGTTAACAAAATGTTTTGTAATAATCTATGCAATGTTGCTCAAAGAAGCCATGCAACTCCTGCCCTTTTAACTGCTTTCGAGCATTTTATGTATTTGCGAGCTCTTTTGGCTAGCAATACATTACTTTAATGCGGTTTTATAATTGCAAAGCAATATATTTCAATAAATACAATAAAATTAAAAGCCTAATTATGATTTATATGAAGCTTTATTATAGTTTTAATGTTTTTATATCTGAATGCAACATTAGTCGAGTATATACATTATATATAGACGTTAACAGAGGTTTTAGAATGTGGTACACCAAATCTTTTACAATTAATTAAAAGGCCACTTACAAAGGAATAATAAAGAATATATAGATTGTGAGAGTTACTTGTTCAATGCTGTGGTGTTTATTGAAAAAAGTTTAAACTATGACCGTGTAATACATTTTTTAAATTTAAAGCAATGGTGCATTTGCTGACCATTGTTGCAGATAATCTACATTTGTATTATTGGCAGAAATCCTCATGGCAATTAATAAATACCCAAATTTGGTTTTTTTAATTTATGTAACCAGTATAATAATATTGCTTGAAGTAACCCTGAGTAACATTTGTAATTACAAACGTCGAATAATATACAAAATATGTAGGTAAAATATAAAGTTATTTGTAAATATATAAAAAGGCGGTTGGTGCTGGGTCTGTTTTGTTGAAAATATACACTGCCAAAATACTATCCCAAAGCACAATTATTGTATCACAAAAATACGCTATATTAGTACTCAGCCATGCGCGCGTATAGTTCCCAGATTATCATTGATCCCAAAACAGACATTGGAGAGTGGCTTGAATTATTTGGCAAAGATCAACATCTGACTAATAAGGAGCTCTTGTGCCATGATAGGCCAGTTGAAATAGAAGGTACCTTCGAGAGATTCGACGGCGAGTTTCTACTACTTAAAGCAACGGTAACGGTCACATATAATTTAGGTGATGTTCTCGAGACTACAACCCGTACAATAGAATTTGAACTTCTTGTTTATCAGCAGTTTGAGACTGAACATGGGGGATTTGTAAGCGAAAAAAGCTACGACAGTGATAGTAGTGATTAAAATTTTTGACAGCAGGAATAAGATGGTTATAATTATAGATTATGTATTTTGTGCTGTCAAATCCTAACGTCAAATGCAGAAACCTGACTTTACAAAACGCAGCAGACAAACCGAGAATACACTTAGCCAAATTACCTTGTATAACGCAAAGCAGGTTGCCTATTTGCAATAGCATTTTTACAATTTTTTGTCGAAGAATCTATAATTACATCGCCTAACTTGTAACTAGCAAATTGCATCTGTAGAATAAGAAAAGTACAGCACCTGCGGCGCCATTTTTACTGCTCACTTTTATATCCAAAGAGGTTGTTATTTAGCAACCTTTCGCAGCATTAAAATTAATTTGATACTGATAAAACCGACACTGTCATTACTGTATTATGCAAAAGTCTTAGTGTTGCAGTATAATTAATTTGACGGGATTAAGTATGGTGAGCTTACGCTATTCGGCTAGCGCTTTTTGCATTGTGGGCAAAGGGGCTGTTGGTGGGCAAGGTAACCAGATAAATATGTGTGCTCTTTGACAATTCCACATCTAACTACACCCTTCTTTACAGAAATACGAGCGACATTAAGGTAAGTTATTTGTGTTGTGTATTATTGCTATAATATTGTTAAATTTAGCTACTCTATGAGTCTATTCAAAATTACCACTAACATGCTGCTATCCTGTTTTCTGGTCCTTTCTTCTTGCCTGCTGATGCAAACTGCGCACACCAGCTATCCACAATATTTGTTTTTTTTTTTTACAACATAAAACACAAGACCATACGCTGGCAAAAATTGCCTTGACCGACGTAAATATTTTTTTGATGTGCTACTAGTTTTTTAATTGATAAGCAGTGTGTAAGTTTCTGTATACCACACCAATGCTTGAAGCTGTAATATATCTTTGAGTAGTTGATACAGTGAAGTATACCTACGCCCTGCATTTTCCACTAGTTGACATTGGCCTGTACAAGTAGAAATAAAACAACAAGTAATGACGACAAATCGCCGCCACAAAACAATAGTGCAATAAACTACTTTTGCGCCTTGACAATACATTATTTGATGGATTTCTGCGCATTTAAAAAAAATCAACTTGTTATAAAAGTATTATCAAACATCTACATCAGACGCACTATACAAACTAGTGCTGGCCTCGCTTAAAAGTGGAAGTCGGGGTGCGTGAATATCTTAACATATCTTATGCTGACAGTGCTGCCCAAACCATTCTTGGCCTCTATAAAGAAATGTTGGCACATCTGCCAAAGGATATTTCAAGAATGCTTCCGGTAGTTTATATACTGTTCTAGAAGTAATAGTTTTAATTACGTCTAAACTTTGTCTCAGATAACAGAATGACCTTTTGCATTGACTATAGTGTTTGGAGGCTTACATTGAATAGCTGTCGAATATTAATGAAAAACTTTAGTGACAGCGACAGATTTCAATTAGACCCACCGACTATCGTGAATGATGGCACAATAAAGTCCGATTATAAAATGTTTCGTAGCATGTGACTGTAAATTTTTCTGCTCTAATGAACACCTAAGTGTACTGGTTTTTCAGAGGCTGATTGAACTTCTTAGGCTATATTTTGTACCCATGACTGGATACTTGGCATTCAACTTCAAGTAATTCTTCCTTTGAATCAGACCAGTATTTTTGCAATGTAAAACATTGACTATAGACGCATTATACACGTGTAGGAGAATTCTGTAACACGTACTTTTCAACATAAAAGCGTGTTGGATATATCTTCTTTGTTTATTGAATTTCCGCATATTTATCGGGAATATCATTATTGGTGTACCATTTACTACATCGCCTAATTTAATAATTGCTGTTATATTGCCACTGATACTCGGTATTTTCTACTCAAGCACATCAAGAATGTAATGCTGATGCAGCTTTTGACACACTGCTGGGGCGACTATTGAGCATATCTCCGAGGCAATACTGCAAACACTACAACAAGACGTAAAAGATGCCATCAGCCGCGTAGAGCATTCTTTTCCACAGCAGATTGCTGACACTATTTTTTGATAGGTACAGAGTGCTTCGGGGAATTCTCTCATATGCCAGAATTTTGCTTCCACTCTTATAATCAATGCATTCGACGGTAGACATGTAGGGGCAAGTTACTAAATCAATAAATTATTTATGTTGCAGACGTTCCAATTTGGGAATAGGTGTAATCGGTGATAGTCGCAAGGATTATTAGTACCAAACACAAGTGGATATACAAACCAGAACCCTAAAAGTACTGATAGAATGATTCCCAATATAATAGACTGCTCTCTAGAATTACGCATTATAAATCTTGTCTTCCGCGCTTGTGTTAACGATGCAAGCGTGATAGCTTCATTTACATATGCAGCAAGCAGCAGTATAGAAAAATATAACGATGGAAGATAGTGATGAAGGTAAGTGGCACGAGAGACTACGAAGAATGGTAAATAGTTTATCACCCAAAGATACCACAGCACATGCAATGACCAAGAAGGACAATATGGCTTTATTCTGCCTTGTGCTCTGTGTGTGATAATCAATGCCATAAATGTTAGAAGTGGGTGAATAAATATACACACAGCAGCAGCACCCCACCACAGAACAGGATTACCAATAAGCATATATTTGGGACGTTCTCCAGACCAAGCTACCATTGGCATCGGACGGATCAGAAATGGCCAACTGGCGGCAGTACTCTCTACGGGAATATATTTATCTGGATCGCTTATTAACATACTGTTCAACTCGCGCATCAACAGGTTGTATGACACAAAATCTTTTAAAAAGGAGTGTGGGACGGATCCAGAAATATTGGTTATCGGATAGTCCTTGACCGTCAGCTGGTGCTCAAAATTCCATATTGTGCCTCTGTCTGGGACACAAACAAGCGTTGAATGCTGGTTGCCCAATGTCATGTCGCGCATATTCCCTCGCGAATCATGTCGAATCGCAAGCTCGCACTCATGCTCAATGGATGCAAGTCGGAATTTTGTTGCAATTGGCTTCGTATTATTGGCTTTAGGGCTTTTGTTTATTCCATGCATTTGATGCAATATTGCCCACGTTGCGTCAGATTTTTTGTGGGGTTTGGCATTGGTATTGGCAAGGCCTACCGACCGAAGGCCAAGCACAGTAATGGATAGAGTAGACTTTGGTATATGCAAATGCACCAAACTGCCGTTGGAAATAACGCCCTGATGTGTGCTATTTGAGCCTTTCAACAGCTCAATACCAAAGTAACTCTCTACTTTTAGAAAACGGGTAGTTGACAGAGTAAGTTCTGAAGGTAAGCAATCCAAGCACTGGAGCGCGCTTATATATTCGAAGGGATAATCGCAGGCTCGCATTGTAATAAAAGAGTCGCTGTAAATAAACGGCGGTTGTATCTGAAGGACAGATCCATTCAGATGCACGTTGAATTCCGAGCCCATATGGTCGGCCTGCGGAGTATAGTTAGTAAGGACCTTGAAATGCCACCAGAATGCCAGCATATAAAATGCCAGTGGAACAGCACCAAGCGCAACAGCACGCTTTACAAATTGTACAAACCACGCTGACTACATGAAAGACCGGGGTAAAATAATCAAATCACTTTGGCAAAAACTGTTAATAACAAAGTTTGGTTGCGAACCATTTAACTGGAACTGTTTTGAGCGTATCTGGACAAGCAGTTTATTACCATTTGCAATCTCTCTCTTCCAAATAAACATATCAGATCAATGAATGTGTATATGCCGACAAATGCAACAGTTATCAGGCCCGTTAGTTTTATACTACATTAAAGAGTATGTTAGAGTGTTATTTGTGCCAGGCACGTATTAAATAAGTAAGGCATCTGATATTAGCGCATATGCAGTATAAATTTACAGTCATCTAACAACAGCATGTAAGAACTTACCTTAGTGTAAGTGCCAGCAGTAAACCTAGAATAGCCAGCCGATTAGCATTGTTCACTTGCTTTGCTGTTCCTCGGTTTACATGGGCAAATGCACACAACACTGTAGCATTGGACAAAAGAAATGCATTATCCAAGACAATAATTCGTGATATTCCAATAAATGCGCCATCAAAGGCAACAAATGCCGCGGCCATCCAAGCGGCTCTTTGTGGCAGAGACAATATTCTACAAGCCAAAAAAGTTAGCGGGATTAAGAGAGCACCCAACGCAGCCTGGAATCGGCGCATAAACATATATGGAACCGCGGGCGAGTAGTCAGTCCCGCTGGCGAAGGCAAAGTCGCCAGTATATCCAAAGCATCTAAACAAAGTTGCTATTAAGAGCTTTCCCAATGGCGGATGTACATCCAGATAGAAGTTTCCTGCAATATAGTTATTAGTGAAGCTACCAAAGTGGGTCTCATCCCAGACAACCCTGCCATCGACATGTACTTTGTGGATGCGTATATAAAGAGCAATACAGGTTAGCAGCAGCAGCAGCAGGCGACGTGTTAGCATTGGATGGCTAACAGCAGAATATACATTTACGCTATAGATTGAGTGGTAGGCGTTGGGCAGTTTTTCCACAAGAGGAAAGAGCAGCCAAGCACCACAGCAGACTTGTATGATGTGCTCTCTTAGGACTTGCTAGTAACATGTGTGGCGTTATGAGGAACCCCGTACTGTGCGCAATAATAACTCTACAACAAGCAGGATTCGCAGTTATATGCGACTAACGAATGCCGTCTGAAAGTGGCCTGGAGAGACAGAGTGGTCTGTGTGGATCTCAGAAACCGCTCAAGCAACGACGGCAGCATGAAGGGCCACCCCAAATGGCGCAAACCCGCAGTACCAAGCGGGCATGTGATGGAGGTGGTGTCCGATTTCAACTGAGGCGCAAGAAAAATTTTTTCTCCATAAAATTTTGGTAAGCATTGAGGGTGGTATCAGTCACGCGGCTTTTAAAGATTAAAAAGTGTTTGAGCGATGGTTGTAAACGTCGGCGACCAGAATGGCAGGGGAGGCTGATCAGAGCGAGCGAGAGAGAGAAGTTTGGAGACTTCTCGGGTGGAGAGCAGTAGCAATGCCTAGGGCGCCGGATGCGCTGGCAGCCGCCGGGCCTGGAGAGATGGGAGCGTGGATCAAAAAGATAAAAATTTTGCAAATGCGTTGTGCCGAACGCCAGATCTCCCCTGACATATCGCCGTGCCGCAGAACGCGTGGTATCTCGGCAGCAGCGGATACGGTTGACTTTTGGCGGCGACGTGGGCAATGATTTGGAGCGGCAGAAGCGGGCGAAACTGAATCACAGCTACTGCCTGGCCGTGTCCCCCACCCGGCACAGCGCGCAACCAGGCCGCATCCCTCCTCCCCCAAACTTCTCATGCTGGACACTGTCTCCTCATTTTGTTGTTTGCTTCGTTTTCGCAACTACTCTTTACCTGCTCTCTGTATATTCTGTTTCAAGCGGCTTTACCCGATATCTTGCCTACCAGCAGACCCGCACCAGCGTCTGCTTCCCTTTCTCTCCCCTTCGAACAGTAGCGCGCTCACCAGTCCTTGTCTGTCTTTCGCAAACATCGACATAAAGAGCAGTATCCTTCCGCAGCGACAATATCTCTCCGAAGACGCGACTGCGCTTGTACAGAAAGAACTCGTCTTTCCCTCTTTGACGCGTAGACGTCAGAGACGCGTTTATAATCGGTTGTACACGGAACGCGTGCGCAAGGGAGTCGTATTCTAGTTCTCTACAGCTGTTTTATAGCATCCACACAGACGCAGCAGCGCGGTGGATGCGAAGCGAAGGCACTCGGGGCCTACCACCCAACACAGCCAACCAGACCAGGCAATGATCTCGCCGTCTGAGCTCCGGATAGTCGTTGCCGACATCAAACGTGTCGCCGCAGCTGCCGATCTGGAGCCAGCGCGGTTCTCGGACGACGAGGACCAACTGGAGAATAGCTTTGTGCCACGGGCGTATGATATCGATCGCTTGCATGCAGATGACGCCCGCGACAAGGTGTTTGTTGCTATTCTGAAGGCGCTAGCTATCCGACATAACAAGCCCAGCTCGCCTAGGGAGCTGGCAACATGCATCATGAAGCACGAGTTCACGTTATTAGGGTAAGTAAGGCATATTCGCGGTTCCGGCTCAGCCCACTACACACAAATCCGGAACCTTCTCTGAGATCACGCCTCCAAGAGATGGCGATGGGCAAGGGTAGCCTGGTCTACACTGCCACTCCATTAGAAAAAAGTATTTCCGGGATCGCCCGTGGCGCACTGCTGCCTGCAGAAACTAGTTGCATGTGTTGTTGCTGAGAAGCGGCGGCCATCTCCCCCACTGGTCCTACCAATTCTAAAAACCTTGCTTTTGGCTTATTGTCCGCTTCCTTGTTGCCCTTTTTCACTTTATTAGAGGTGCCACACCGTACGCTACAGTGTCCTCACGCATCTCCCAGCACTTTAAGCGCATATTTGAGCACGCACCACCACGACCTCCGATACTCGGCCGAGTTGCTCACGAAAAGCACACGCGAAAGTATTTTTACTACGTTGCTTCTGCATCCGAACAGGACGAGTTTCAGCGCAAGGTCAGGGTTGGCATTATTCCTACACAACTAGCCAGCAACGCCACCGGCGGCAGAAGCAGCAGTAGTAGCACTACACGCAAGTCGACTAAGAAGCCGCGTTGCATGGTACCCGCTATTGCTGTAGAGCCTGATCTGTCTCCTGCGGCTGAAGCACGCAGAACCAGACGCGCAGCCAGCGCAGACCCCGCAGCACTAGCATCCCCATCCATGCGTTTGAGTGGTCGATCCGCATCTCACAGCGAGGCCAGTCGTGGTCAGAGCGTCACTACTGGCACCCGTGTAGGCCTACGCTCGCGGCGAACCTCTTACGACGGCGCCACTGCCAACTCTGACAGCGACAACGATGTTAATCCTTATGCACGCAAGCGCTTTAGATCTGTGCGTTCTGCAGTTGCTCAGGCCTATCCAAGGCGTCGGAGTCGCCAGCAAGTAGCTGACGACCTCCATGGCTGCGGTGACAGTAATAACACACTGGGCATCATTGACATGTCAGCAACGCCGCGTGCGCGGCGATCCGCAAGTCATGGCAATGCAGGACCCACATTTACCAGACATGCGGGAATTGGCCATCAGGCCGCAGGGGCGGGCAAGTGGCGACATGGCACGACTTCTAGCGAGATTGACGACGACGATGACGGCTCACAGAACGAAGGCGAATGGGATGACATGGACAATATGGCGGCCGAGGAGAGCCTTGACAGCTCCCCGCCACCCTTTGGTCGCACCGAGCACTGCGCTACAGCGGCTGTGTCAGAAGACAGGCGACGAGGAGCGCCGCCGCTGGGCAACACAATGCCGCTGTCCCTTGCGCCCCATGCCACGCCTCGTGCGTCGGCGTCGCCGGACCAGACGCCGCATCCTCCAGTCGCGTCTCCCACGTTCGAGGCCAGAGCGCACAACTCATTTGCGGTGGACGACGGTAGTGGACTACAGGCAGCATCGCCTCTGCTTCTTCCGCGTAGCCTTATGGGGTTGCCACTTGACAGCGGCATCTTTGACACATCTCCGCCGCCGGGAGCGAGTAAAGACGCAATGCCGTCGCCAGCCGACATTTCAACACCACTAACATCCACAACAACCTTTGTACACCCCGACGACTCGGTGGTTCCAGCGCACGCTGAGCCGGACACCAGCAGCAATCCAGCGCAGCTGCTTCTCCTGACAACAACAGCCGGTAAGTAACAAAAAATATCCTCGAGTGCTTCTAACTTTTGCAGCACACAACTACACCGCCAATATTCTGCTGCCATCCCACGGGAAAACAGGCGGCCTTCGGAATCATGATCCCTATTTTCCTGCCAATTAGCAGCAAGCCTGGCAATCCACATGTGGCTAATAGGGCGGTGGCTGCGGGGGGAGAGAGAGGAATGTCCAAACAGCGTGTATCATATGTGCTTGCTGCCCAGGGTGGGCTCGCGTTGTCCTGTGGGCAGGTGAGTGGCAACCACACTGGCTGGCTTTTCTCCGCATAGCTTCTTCGTTCTGCATTGCACCACCTGGATGGATTTCTGCTCTATTTCTGCGTGTGTACAAAACGCCTTGCTGTCTCTTTTTCAACCACAGAAGCCATCTATCTGTACACAAGGTGTACAAGCACGCGCCCCCTTTTTTCTAGCTCTTACTTTCCCTAACTACTTGTGACACCAGCCTGCTGCTAACAACACTACGCACACATTCTTTTGCGCGGCCTTTTCTCCAGGACCGATCTGTTATGTCGCACCGCATATGGACAACTCTATTGTCGATTATCTGGGACGAGTAACAATATTAGACCCGAGCATAAGAGCTGCAGGCACGGCGGAAGTGCAGGCGATGCCGCTGCAGATGAGCAGCACAGTAGCACCCGAGGCTGCTCGACCCCCCACGCTACCGCTTGGAGAAATGAGTAGCGCAGCAGACGCCGCAGCACAGCGCCTTCCTTTGCAGGTCTTTGCAGGAAATTCCCAAGTCCTTACAGCCGATCCTGTGCAGCTGGCTATTCCAGCACCGGCCAGCAGCCCGTCTGCGCTGATGGACCGAGCCCGAGCCATATTTGAGCGCGACCAGACACCCCACAGCGGGCTTGATTTTAGCTTTCATGAGCTGATGGATGCGGAGCTAATGTCGGTGAACGAGCTCGAGAAGCTCTGGACAACCTCCAATCCCTCAACATCTCCTGTAGCCGAAGACGATGGCATGCGTTACTCTGCGCTTGAGCCGATACCCGAGGCAGCAGGCGAAGACACAAACTGCAATGCTGGCGAGGATGTCGCTAAAGCGACAGCAGAGGACACCAACACTGCTTGCTGTATCAAAAATGAGGTGCCGTCAGCGATGGTCATTACAGCAGAGACCATGGCTAGCTGCGACGAGCTTCCAGCCAAGCTTACGCAGAAACTACTGGCACTCTCGTCAGGGCCTGATATTGCTAGCACTGACATAAACAACAGTGGCAGTCAAACTGCTGCGGTATCGTTGTCGCCACGGCGAGCGTCTATTGTGCCACCAGAAACGCGCTCTGCTCCTGAGCCAGACAATTTAGCAGCAGACTGCAGCACTAACAGCACAGATGGCGTAACCGGGCTGGATAGTCTGGAACCAACCAGAGTGCTTGTTGATAATACCGACGAGCACGAAGGCTTGGGCGCAGCGAGTGGCAATAGTGGCAGCAGCAGTGGCAACAAAGTCATTCTTCCAGATCCGTTTGTGGATATTCCATCAACAGCAATGGTAGCAACAAAAGTACCAGTGTCGCCGCGGGTTGTTTTGACAATTGTCGAAACAGTGCCGGTGTATATGACGGTGGTGACTACGACGGAGCCAGCGGCCGACTGTCAAGGGAAGTGGATTGTGCGGCGTCACCGACTGCTGCGGCTGGTGGAAAACGGCTATGTCAACGCATCGTCGCTTCTGCTTGCAGGCGGCGTGGCCTCGGAGCAGGAGCGCAGCATTGTGCTGAGTTTGGAAGTGGGGCGGTTCAAATGGCGGCGGCCACAAAGCAAACTGTATGGCACCTGGATTCCTCTTCCTCGTGCACGGGCTCTGTCAGCAACGTGTTCGTTGAACCATCGCCTGGGTCCATTTCTGAACGACAATCTGGAGTCATACTTTCCAGCACCACTGCCAACGTCATTTATCCGACATCTTATTATGCCTTTTTTTGCTGACCACTCGACAATGCTGCTTGCGCCTTCTGCGCAGACTGCCGGCGATTCGAACGATGACACGGCGCCCGCAACAGAAGCTAAAGCTGATGCGGAGGCAGAACGTGGGTTATCTGCGACAGAAGAGTCAGAAACGGCGGCGGTGCGTGCTGCAGCAGAAACAGCGCGCGAGGCAGGGCTCGGGATGGAGTTCCAGCACCTGGTCAATACAGCGGCTGCTGGGAGCGGGCAGCGGGCGCCGCAGAGTATCTCGCGGAGCAGCACATTTGGAGCCACTGCGCGCGGTACGCCGTCGCCATCGATTATCCAATCATTGGCTGGACGTGGCGGCGCTTTCAATCTTGTAGGAGCTGCAAAGGCGATTTTTGGAGCAGACGCACGGCAACTGCACTCGTTTCTGCGGCTCCTCAGCACTGAAAGCCCAATGCTAGGCACATCACATGTTGCTGATGCACACTCCAGACGACAGTCGGAGCAGTCGTCGCGACCAGATACTCCTACGGTTCACGCAGATGGTGATGGCGACACAGAGCCACCGCTGTCGGCAACAGGCGCAGCACTTCATGCAGTGACAAAAGAGCTGGAAAAGTCATCAATTGGTAGTATCAGTAGCGATGGCGCGAAAGAGGGAGTTGAAGCTGAGGCACGGACAGCTGTCTTGGACAGCCAAGGCAGTGGGGCGCATGACGAGTCGGTATCGGCAGTAGCAGCCATGGAAACATGCTCGGAAGGGGCCAGTGTTCGTTTGATTGATGAGGAGCAGGAAATTGAGAAGCACGCCACAGCCAGTACGTCGGCACGGCAAGCAAAGGGCGCTGACGCATACGCAGACATGGATTGCGACATGGCGGACCAAGACGATCTGGATTTGAGCATGGTGATTCCTGGCCCTGACAGCAATATCGATATGATCAGCCGCTCCACGCCACCGTCTCCACCTATGCCGCCGACGAGTCTGCCGCGACTCCGGCGACAGTCCACGGTGCCGCAGAGGCAATCGCGGTCGTCGTCAATATCTTCGATAACGGAGCTGGGCACACACGATATGTCCGGCGATGAGGATGACACGTCGCATGAGACGCGGCAGTACTACAATGCCAGCGGAACTTTCAACGCGCGGCTGACTCAGACGATGGAGGCATTCGGATTTACAGGCACTGCGAAGGCCAGCTTGCTGTTGCGACTACGCGCTGCGGCAGCAGCTAAGAGCACCGGGAGACAGCAGGCAGTGGCACCGTATCTGCTGTTCCGCGGTGCCAAACGACCCAAAGGCGACGATGACGAAGCCAGCGGCAGTGGTCGCAAGCGTGCCCGCGTCGTCCGCATTCCGCGCGTGAAGCCGACAAGTCGGCAGGGCGCAGCAGCGACGAAGAACCGGAATCGTAGCCGTGGTGCAGCGGCACCAGATGCGTCAGCGGTGCTGCGACTGGCGAGTGCTATCTACAACCATACACTTAACGTTGCGGCGCAGGCTCAGGCACAGCGACAGCCGCCTCCCACGACGTCTCCTACCTCAGCGCAGCCCTCGCCGCGTCCTGCAACTGCCACGCCTATCAGACGCCCACCGCCACCACCGCCACGTCCAAATCAGCAGCAGCAGCAGCCGCACACACGCACAACTCCTACAAACGGGACATTATCTACAATACGTAGCCCAGTACGCCCTCCTCTGCCATCATCTGCAAGGCCCATGGCGCGTCCTCCTGCTGGACAGCGGCCGTCGATGATGCAGCGTCCGCCTGGCGTCTCGAGCAGGCCGCGCCCTCTGCAAGGGTCGCGTCCGCCTGCTGGTACGCCGCCATTGACACGGCCTGCAATGCGGCCACCTCTCCGCCGTCCACCACCACCTGGCATGGTACACAGACCTTCGAGACCAAACGCAGTGCCTCCACCGCGCACTGCGGTAGCATCTTCTGGAAGACCCGCGCCACCACGTCCCAATGGCGGGCCTCGACCTGGTCCTCCTGTACGCGGGGTACCACCACGGCCGCGACCAAGGCCAATGGCAGTACCACCTACAGTATCTGGACCACCACTTACACGCCAGCAGCAGGCACAGCAGTCTCAGCGACAGCCGCCACCACAACAAGGACCGACGAGTCAAAGTCGACCAGCGCAAGCGCGTACGTAGCAAAATAACCTTAATTTGATATTGTTTATTTCTCCCTTTACACAAATGTCCTCCCCCTTTACTGGGGTTTATGTAGCGTGATACCCTGAGCCCGATTCTGAAACTTTGAGGTGTAATAAGTTCAGTGTAGAGAAAACTCTTCAAAAATACATTCAGAGATAAAAAACAATCAAATGCCTGAAAAGTGGGTTTAATTTATCAGCCGCCACGCATTTATTCACCCTCTACCCTAGCGTTGACTGTGGACGGAAGGATAGACAATTGCTAGAAATGCAAAACAGCGCCACACAGATCACGCGGCCTCACATTGGTACTTGACGGACCGTTTAATATCTGGAAAATAAAACGGACTCACTGCTTTCAATGTAACCAAATATACAGGCAGAATCAACACACAAGAAAGTACTCAGAGTGCTTGTTTTCTTTAAGTCATTAGTAGCATTGATAGATTAAAATACTGCAAGAACGATAAGAATGCAATAGATGTGATGAGTAACTTGGCTAACAGATATATGGTAAAGTAATTGTATTTTCATAGTAGTCAAAAGAAACACAATATATGTTAAGCAATTCTTATGGCAGGGGTGGGAGGGATAAAGGATCATGAGAGTTTCTAAACAGGAGATAAGGCGGACTCCCACACACTACCAGCAGCAGGATGGAGGCCGTCTTGCGAGGGCATATCATCGATCAGGGCATCAAACACAGCAGTAGCAGACAACTGCGACAGACGCTTGCTAGTTTCGGGACTAATAAAGACATCGCCGGAGCGGTCAGCATATACCATCAACGCACAGGCAGCGCGGATAGAAGGCGGATGTGCATTGTCAGAGCCAGTAGAGAAGCGAGCGAGATGGAGAAGCATATGGCTCTCCATCTCTAATGCCACAGCGTCAGGAAAAACGTTGTGCAATCGAGGAATCAGATCATGGTTAGCATCGTAGAAGTCGGAGGCAGGGCGTCCCTGCGAGCCATAAAAGCTGTCTGCGTTGCCTATCTGACCACGATAAACATGGGAGGCGCCCAAAGCAGCATCGAGTCGAGCAGTCAGAGCACTAGTCAGACGCGGATCAGCATTGACAACTGGCGACAGATCATACGACATGCCAACGGGCGGCGTATTATCAAAGTAAGCAAAGTTTCGATTGATTGCAAAGGCACCTGTAGCAGCAATGACATCACCAATACCAGCATTACAAATGGAACCACAGGATCCAAAGCGTATAATAGTCAACGGCCCACTAACAACCATACGAGCTTCACGTACAAAGAAATCCATCATGGGTGCACCCATTCCTATGGCTACTATTGACAGAGGTAGTCCACGGTATATTCCTGTGATGGTTAGGAAACCACGATGCGAAGAATGCTCGAAAAGAATCTGATCCATGTGCTTGGCCATTGTCCGTGCACGTTGCGGGTCACCTACTGTTACTATACGATTCGCTACTTCTCCTGCTTGCATCTCTACGTGATATGTACGACCAGTGCTACTGATCGGCCTGTTCGCACTGCTCATCTGTTCGTTTGGCATATTCTGTTTCTACTGATGAAGTATAAAAAATAAAATAAAGGTGCAAGTGTTGAAGAGAAAATGGGGGGATTGTTTTATTGAGAACTTCAGGATGCTTCAAAGAGCCATCACTTTTTTGTCCCTTCAGGTAGAAAGAAGGAAAAAAGAATGGCAGGTGATCTGTCCACCTTTGCGGAGAAAAATCGCAAGCCTGATGATGGAAAAAGAATCCGCTCACAAAAGCGGGAAAAGTCATGGATGACTTTATTGTAGAGGCAAAAGAAGCTGATGTTAATACAATTTTTAAAAATGAGAAAAAAATATAGTAGGATTCTCTCACTCAGCATTGCAAAGCTGATGCAGTGGTGTTGTGATACCAGGCCAGTGGAGATCCAGTGCGCACAGCGACGTCGGCGTCAAAGACTGGACGACGGATGGGGCCGATCTGAGGCTCCGACGACTGTACAGGAGCGAGCTGCGGAGCCGATCCAGCAGCAAACGGCGAAAAGCCAGCAGACAGCGTGGATGCCGTAGTAAAGGCATCGTCAAATGCCTGATGATATGGCGAAGCCAGCGGCGGTGATGAGATGGCATAAGTATCGGAAAGGTTGCTGCCGACATGCCAGGCCATTTCCTGGTACAGCGGAAATTCCGACTGCGATTTCTGCGGCGACGCAAACAATGCGGCAGATTGCGCCATATACCGACGGGTATCGGCAGCAGTGGGCGCCGGAAGTACTGGAGCATCAGCGCTGCTGCGACCGCCACGGTCGCCAAACGACTGGCGACGCGGTGCACGCAGAAGCGGGGCCGCTGGCACAATGTTGCAGTCGTCGTCGACAATGGCAGGAGCAGCGGGCTGTGCAATGCGGAAGACGTAGTTTGTGCCGCCGTTGCTGTCCCAGTGCTCGGCGCCGGCCACGCGGTACCGCACGCACAGTGCCACGGTCAGCGGCAGTGCTGTGTGTGCGGGAAGTGCCACGGTAAATGCAAAACGGTCAACGCCCGGGCGCGCGCCCTGGGCAGCGGTCAGGGTCCGACTGAAGGTGGCGGTAGTCTCCTGCGTCGTACGCCACTGATCAGTTGAGTAGCGTACGACCACCGACTTCTCGAATGCCACATTGTGAACCTTTACAGAGCCCACCAGCGCAGCACGAGAGCCCCGCGGGCCATCGCCCAGCGTCACCTGCTCCACCACTACTGGGGCCTCCTCGTAGACCACAAATGATGGTGTCGGGCGGCATATCGCAGTCAGTCGCAGCCCCTCGGCCGAAGCAACCTCATCAGGCTGGGCATCCTCGCAGACGGCCTGCGGACTCTGGGCCTTGAGGAACCACCGCACACGCTCCAGATGCGCGCCAAAATGTACAAAGCGCGGCTTACGCATGTCTGATGCAGATGCAGATGCAGGTTCAGGAGTGCATGGTGTGGCCGCGGTTGTTGCGCTGCGACGACGCAGACATGACCGCACAATCTCGCCTGAATCCTTACGCACTTCCGCTGGTGGAGTGTATGCCACACGCCCCGTACGCTTCTTCATCTGGTGTAGACTATGCAGCCGTCCAGCGCTTGCAGGCAACCGCAGCTTCAGCGCTGTAGCACCACTGCCCTCGACACTATCGCTGTGCCTGCGCTCAAGTAGCGATACGTTGGGAGGTGGTACTGAGATGTACATGATTGAGTAAATAATTGCAATCGGACTGTTGTTTGTTTTTTTTCTGGTAATACTACCTCCCTCTTATTAAGATAGTATTAAAGCAAGATCCGAATGGGGCTTGTATAATCCGCCTTGCAAGAATGAATTTTTAATATAGAAGCAGACTGCTTGCGTTTTTGTTTGCCTTATTTAAAATGACTTTTGGCTTAGCCTATTAGTGTTTTTTTTTCGCCAAGTGAGTTATATTTTAAAGGCTAGAGAAATAATTACAGGAATGCAAAGCAGGAGACGTTAATATACAGAATATAGTTTTAATAAAGTAGGATACCAGGACACAGTGTCGTGGGTAAGTTAAATAAAAGTAATACAAGCATAAAAAAGAAAAGAAAAGGAAAGAGTTGGACAGAACAGCAAACCCTGGTACTGAAAAGTTGGGCTTTTTTAGAGGCAAATCGACAATGATGAAAAAATGTAAATGAAAGAGGTCCTTTGCAAACGGCTTTTATATTTCTGTCGGCCATGGTTTTTTCCCCCTTTTGAAATAGGCTCTGATGGGGCCCTTCAACTCACGCGCTTTTCTTTCCTTGATGCACTGGCAAGAAAACGCGCAACCCTTTTCTTTCCTCCAATGCTGGAGAGGGGGTGGGTATTACCCGGTCCTGGCAATGTACCCCCCTCTCCCCAAGCAGAGTGCTCCCCCATCCTGCGAGGAGAGATTTGACCAATCCGCCTTCTCTATTGCCCTCCTCCAATTGTTCACTGATGCATAATTTTTTTTCTGGCATGGGTGCACCAGTTGCCTTCAATGGCCGTTATTCTGCACTCAAAAGAAAGGGCAGGCAATCGATTGCTACCTCTTCCGCCCTTTTTTATGCGGAGCTTGTGTTGGCCATTCGCTGCAGAATGATACGATGAAAACAAGTATTCGTCAGACTTATCACACCACTTGCGTTCCGTTTATTCTCCCATCCATGGTCTGTTCTTTTTACTCAGGATCACATCCAACAAATTTTGATACACGCTGATCTTCCAAACACTCCACGACTCAACATCTTGTACAGGTCGTACGATGTCTTACCAAGACAGGCTCGTTTAATAATTCTAGAAGAGTACTGGTTGCGAAGAGATTGACCATGCGGAGGTTTCTTTTGCAAAGAAAGATCGGCGCACGTGCGTACGTTATTGGGAGGGTTTGGGGAGAACAGCCTACTCGTTGGTATTCCCGCTGGTCGGTTTTGTAAATCATCCATGAGCCAGCAACATTCTCATTCGCCAATTAGCCGTGTGTCCCACGCTCAAAAATAAATAACCGATCTCTTTTGATTTATACCCAACAAGACATTGGATCCAAATCATCTGTTTTAGCTGTTGCAACATGGTTACGAGTGGGCTGTCCTATAGGCTTCTTTTTCTCCAGCTGTTGTATCAGGAATGGCTTGAGTGTTCCAAAGGTGCCAATGATATACATCGTTCACTAGAAAAAAAGGACTCCTTTTTACGACGAATGCAATCACAGATGCCCAACGCTCAGCTGACAGGACCGCATTGTCGTCTGCCAACACTCTCCTACATCTTTTCCCACCCTTCTTCCACTTACCATGCATGCTTAATGCTCTGCGCGGAGAAAATCTTTCTTTTATCTTGGCTGGTGCAGAAGATGTGTCTGCGATATGCAAAATATAACAACATTTCGTCTGCTGATCCAACTAGAAAGCGAATGACTGTATGTTTTTTTCCCTATTTGTCGTAATGAGGACCTCATCTCCCTGATTGCATAACTCACCATTTGTACTTGGATACTCTGTAACTCTTACATGTAAACAAATGGCCAGAAATAGTGTCCAGGTTGTCTTTTTTAACCTGTTTACGTTATGTATCCATTACTACAGGATAACCAATGAGCGGAATCCCACGCGATCTTCCGAAAGAAGTGCGTGTGTGTGTAAAGGCACAGCCGAATGCATTACATTTTCTTGCGCAATGCCATTATTATGCTGTCATTTGTCGCGCATGAGAAAAAAAGAGAGGGATGATTGGTACTGCTGTGTATGTTTCCCGAACCTGTTGCTAAGCAAGGCGTGCATCACCACAAACTACTTGAAAAAAGTACATCCGAACATGTCGGGATGCCAAGTACTGATTGTCTGCCATGCTTCCAAGATGTCTTTTTTCCTTTTATCTGAAAATCAGAAAAGAAAAATGACAGAGGATCCAACTGTAACGCATAGTTCCGGATTGTATCGAATACATTCACAAAAATACACTCTTCTCTGTTGCTTTGTGCGCAGCCATTTTTTCTTTTGTTCCTGAGAAGTGCTCGGTGGATCAAAGGGCAAATCGCAATTCATCCTCAACAGCATTTTCTATGTTTGGGGTAGACGTTGAATGCCAAAAATGTTTCTTTCATTCCCTTTGTGTATTTTTGTCCAATCAGCTTGTGGCCCCTGTTGTCCCATGGCGTTATCGCCCACCATCGATTGTTAATCGCTGGAAGTAAAAAAAGGAGGGTCCCCCCAATTTACTCATTTGTGGCAGAGATGTCGCCAGATATGTACGAGATGGCGGAGGTACAATCGCGCTTAGGCACTCGGATCTGACGCCATCCCCAAGCCCTGATTATCTGGCAGAGCCCGCGTCTCCCTTCCATAGCTCTCCTCATCGATTTTTCTTTTGCTGGTCACATGGTTTTCCTCTGGAAACCCCCTCAAAGAGACTCGGTCCTCTCCCCCTGCAGAAAAAAAAACCACCTCGCTTATCTTTTCCATTGGGATGCAGATTCTGAAACACATCCAATAATACGCACTACCTTTCCTCGCTATGCACTTTCACACCCTACATATATATGCACATATAGAACTGAGTGAAAAAGAAACGATAAAGTATGTTTGTGCTCTCAAGTAGATGGCAAATCTATAACTAAAGATCCGGATTCCTTTTTACTACTTGCAGCTTGCAATTCTAGCTGCGTCTCTGAAATGCATCCCTGCAACTCTTCCATTAGCTTTTTTTTAGTTGATAATGGAAAATAAATAATACATATGTTACTTTCTCTCACATCATGTTGTGAATTAGCTAACTTGCAAAAAGCAACATGTAATGCAGCTGTAAAGACACACATTTCCCTGTGCTTTGTCAGCTATGCCTCTGCTACACTCTTCTTTGTTTTCCCACATGAAGACAATTGTCCATTGAGATATGTCGCCTCCCTTCTGTCAACAGGCAATAATCGATGCTGTTGCAGTCATTCGCTTTTTCTTTTGCTTTTGCGAGTCCGGCGCTGAATGTCTGCTTCTTCACCTTGTCAGATGGGTGCCATGGATTCTGCAGAAAACGTACTACATGAAGAATCCACATGCTTTAGTGATTTATGTGGTTTTTTGTATTTTGCTGCTTTGCCTTAATGCTCAACGCCTCCAGCCACCACCACTGCCCGCATGCAATACCGCATGCTCCGAGAGTAGGTGTCAGCCTGTGGACACCTCGGATCCAACCATCTGCTTTCTTTGAATATTACGAACGCTGCCACAAACCAGGCTCGTGTGCAGTTTATTGCTTAATTTCCTCTTGCTGATTGCTATTCTTTGCTGCACATAGAATAATAGCGTATAAGAGACGTGACTAAAAGAACAACTGGCACTTCTCCCAAATTCAGTACTCACATGTCTCTCCAAGGATACGAGAAGCCCGCACTTGATTCTTTCTATGGCAGACACTATATTTTCTCCTTGTTGCGGAAGCTAGAGCTATGCGCGCTAAAATGAACTGCATAGCTATCTGCTGGTCGCTCTTTGTCTCTCTTTTTGCACAGAGAGAATGATAAATATAGTGCATACCCGCTCCGGATCTCTATCGTGCAGTGCCACAAAAGTGCCTTTTCTTCCAAGCCGAAGAGGATGAAAGAACGCAGGCAGATACAAGTGCCTTGCTGTGGATGAATAATCAAAAATAGAATACACGCATGCAGAAGCAATGCCCGTGTCTTGCAAGGTCGCCCCCCTTTGTTAGCTTTATGCCCGTGACTGAAGGCGTAAGCCAAAAGGGGCAACAGGACATGTGTGCTTGAATCGCCTTGCATTCCAATTGTGTCCCCTGTCCGTGACCAGCCCTCTTTTGTCTGGTCTGTCTTCAGATGACCAAGTACCATTGTCCGTTTTTCTACCGTATAGTGCAAAAAAAAATACTGCATTTACCGATGGATACCATTTCTACAGCCACTCTTTTTGGTCAACATGTAGATAGTTATCAGGATGTAGATCCATTCTCTATTAATACGATAATTACTAGTAACATTTCAAGGAACACTCCAGGAAACAGTATATGGTTGCCAGAAGATGAATTCACGAGACAGACACATGAGACATATGTTGCTGTCATATGGGCGTGAGAAAGAAACGCATGTGCTTTTTCTTTTTCTCTGATGCATGCGGGTCAGTTACAGGATCCCGCAATGTCTCTAAATTCTATCATCCTTTCAACTGTCTTTTCACTCACGAGCCAGCAATGCAAGATAGTGCCCTTGGTCATTGGAATGCTCGTGTGCGTATTCCTCCCTCCCCTTTCCATACAGACAATTGTTCATATCTTGTGCAGCAGAATTCTTGGTATGGGTCGCTTGCCCAGAATTGATGCGCACTTGCCACATTGTGTTTCTCCGCGGCTATACATTCTCTATAATGCCTGTTTTTGCAGTGCCTGCGCCAATCCTATCTACTAAACAATGCCTCTAATCACACAACTGACACATTGTATCTATGGACATGCACATTGTGATATTCTCCTGCATTTGTGCCATCGGTTTTGTAGCATCCATTGTTTTGCGGAAATCCTTCTGCACTCTTAATCTCCATTGTTCACCGTGCAATCTTTATGCTGCCATCCTTGCAAGCTTGCTGTCGAATTAATTTTCTGCACTCTGCTAGATAATATATCTGGATGATTGCCCCCTACCCTTGATGCATGCCATATTTGCGTGTACCTTGTCGTTGATTGATTTCCTGTTGCATTCCTACAATCAATCCCCCACCCCACGACTTGTACTATCCCAAAGCAGGTGCTCGAGATAATTCTGCTAAATCCTCACAGTCCAAATACTGTAATTTACAAAATTATTAGCGTTGGCGGTTGGTTATTTTGGCGGAATTTGGTAGAGGGGGTTTGCACCACTCAGGCAGTGCGTATGCGCATATGCGGAGAGGTTGTTGGTGGACAAAGTAACCAGACAAGCATCTGTGGTCCTTAACGATTCCACATCTAACTACACTCTCTACGGGAATACGGGCGACATCAGGGTAAATTGAATGCGTTGAATTTTATTGCCAAGATGTTGCTAAAGTTATCTACACTATGTCTTTATCCAAAACTACTACTAATACGCTGCTATTCTGTCACTCGATCCTTTCCTCTTGTCTTCTAATGCCAACCACGCACAAACTTTGTCTCCCACGATGCAAAACACAAGTCCACATACTGTCAAAATCCCCTTGGCCGACACAAATATTATCTTTTGTTGCGCTAGTAGTTTTTCTTAAAACAGTAAAATAAAATTAGCTGGCCCTTGCGCAAATAAATAAAAAGCACGTCTGCACCTGTCTGTGTTTATGCCTTTTTGCTTTTAAAAAATCGCTTGGCTTAGTGTATGCGTCCTGTATATTTCACTCACATATCGCATACATTTCACATAAATTACCTGTAAGGGAATGTTGTTAATTTCTTGAATTTTTCGTGTGAAAAAACATAGCTAATTGAGTTGTATTAACAATATATGCGCCGCAACGCTACTGGCAATCTTTCCTAAGGGAATTTCGGACAACAAATACTGTTCCGCTGAAGCTCTCCCTGCATTAACAAACTATTTGTTGGGTTAGAAGCCGTAGATAATATTTTAAACAACAGTAGAATATAATCCGTCAACGGATCTGGCGAGGGAAATTTGCACCAGTTAATGTAATAATTGCTCCCTTTGAATGATGTTGCTTATTCACTAGTCTTTATTTTTAAGTTGTAAAATGTAGTTTGGCTAAGGATAGTATAGCTAGTGTTACAAATTATTGAAGAATCCCTTTATACTTCAAATAATGAAGAGACTGATAATAGGGCTCTTTGTTGCTGTACAACAGATCGAAAAGCTCACGAGCTTACGGCCATCTTGGCTCTTTCAAAATCTTTGGGACTCGCTGTCTACATAAAACAAACCAATAGCATATCCCCAATATATCTGGTTTAGAAAATCAAATAAAAGTAGCATAAACTGTAAAGACAACCAGCGACTATGCATAATCAAAAGTGCAGCGAATATACAAGACATACCTTAACCTTAGACCCCATCTCCTGTGAATTGTCAACCTTGCTTTCGCTAGCTGTGCGTTCAACCTCAAGTTCTTCGAGATACTCTATTTCATTTTCAGTACCCCAGTTGTACTTGCCTACGCCGTCCTTCTTGGTTGAGCCGCGAGGTCCAGCGCCGTTGCGAGATAGATGATGCTCCTTGGTCAGCGCACCTGCAGACATTCTTCTCTCGTTAGTCATTGTAGAGTCAGCAATGTTTTTGTTTTTAAGAATAACTTGTTTGGTATGGTTAAAGTAGTCAGACAAATTGTGATGATAATAAATCTGGAGAAGAGAAAAATGCTGCTTAAAAAGCGCGCACAGGCCTGTTTTTTTGTATATCAAAAAGGTAGTCATGTGTTCACTCTTCGGTACGTCAGCCCACTGTGCGCCCCCTAGTCCCAAAGTCTTTCAGACACGAGTAGATGGCGCTGGCTTTGTCCTACTGTCGTTGAGAATTAAAACCGATGTTGCAGCCAATGTTTGCACCTACCGTTGATGACGATATTCCGAAAACGCCTCCGTAGCCCGCGGCACCACACACACCACCACTGGCGCCAAGCATAACGTGTACGCCGTAGCTCTGCAAAAGTTTTCCCTCGGAACCAGCGCTTACGTCGGCATTTGTAGAAGGGAGGTTGCCAGGTCAGCAAGCCATCCTCCATGACAGTCTCTGAAGCCACGCCATTGAGAACAAGGCTGTTGATGCCACCTGAGGCACCACCACCAACGGCAACTGTGGCAGACCCACCGGCGTCAAACCCGCTGTTGTTCTCGTTGATGATTCCGCCAAGCGCAACTGTGGGCAGAAGGCCGCCTCCAAGCACCACATTGTCTTGCATTACACTGGTGCCGGAGATCGATGGAAGTAAAGGTCCTGGTGTGCTTGGATCACTCTATGGCGCTCACTTGCCAAAGTGAAAGAAGCTCCTGCGATCTGTTGCTGGGGGGTGTGCTTGGGATACTGCTGCTCTCATTCTCGCTGAATTCGCTTGGCTCTTCCTCGGGCTTGACTCTTCCTCAGAGCTTGATTGTTCAATAGAACTCGATCTTTCGTCTGGGAGCAATTTTTTCCTCATGGCTTGAATCATCTTTAGAAACAGACTCTTCTTCAGGGATCGACTTCTCCACAGAGCTAGATTCTTCCTCGGGGTTCAGTTCCTTCATAGAACTTGATTCTTCCGGTGATTTGACTTCAGCGGTTGGCGATGGGAATTCCTCAGCATTAACTGAATGTGAGTTGCTGCTTGAACTGATTGGGGACTCTTCAACCAAAGGATAACATCCAGGATTTGTCGGTTGCTCCCAGATTGGCTGCAGATTATTCGATATCTGGACAGTCAATTGGCAGGAAAGATAACTAAAAACGCTAGTTAGTGGTGGATAACTTACTCCACCCATTGGAAGCTGCGATGTTCTAAAGTACTTATTCCCAATATGTGGGAAAAGTGTGTTGACTTCATTTACATATGAAGCGAGCAAATAATTACCATGTTAGATGCCAGATAGCACAGCTTATTTGTATTCATTTTTTGCAGATGGCTGATGAAGTTGTCACTAAAAGAAATATTATGTATTGGGAGTGGTAGTGGGAGTGCGTCAATCCGCAGGGGAAGAGCGATAGAAATTACAAAAAATGTGTTGCAAAAGGGGTATTTGTTGGCTCTAGTCATCTTCGATAGGTGACCATAGAAATATAATGTTTATACAGTCGAAGATGTCTAGCGTATACTTCTGTCAACTAGTTTAGTTTTGCGTGTGGATAATAAACATGTTTGTAAAAATAACATGCAAAAAATCAACTGCAATTAAGTACATTTTATGATTTTACCACCATGTTTAGTTAAATATCAAGGAAGACAACTAGAAAAATGTCGGTATAATGAGAACCAATATAATGGCAGAAAACTAGGGCTTGGTGCTTGAAGATTAGGATGAGGATGGTGTTGTTGATGAAGAGGAGAATAAAGATATGGGCGTGGCTGCTGGTGCTGCCCCGTTGCCACTGGACCGTTATGCACATTTGCGCCAAACCCAGCACCAAGGCTGAATAGCAGTGTGGACAAAGAAATAAAGTTTCCACTATAGTCCAAAGTTCACACCATCAGACGACTGATAGCCAAGCTGATTGTCTACCACAATACCACCCTGGAAAGTTGCAATAAACGCGTTAAGGTAGCCGCCCTCTGATACAGTCTCCAAATTCCGCATAATGATATTGTTGGAATCGATTTCGAGCCCAAATCCGCCTCCAACGAGAGCAGTTGGAAGTGTACCACCACCAATACCAACAGTATTTGACCCACCAATTCCTACCTGGTTGTCTCCTCCAGAAAAACTACAAGTAAAGGTCACTGTGGGCAGGATACCTCCAACCAAAACAAGGCGGCATTACCGATGTCGCTTTCTAATGAAGATAGGAACGGGATTTCTTGCCTGACATTGTTATTGTTACCAGCTGGAGCTGCAATAGCTGTATTAATGACAATTCCAATAATTGCTTAAAGGTCTTCTGCGTTTTGAATTATTGGATATTGCGTCGTCGAATTCTTTAGTCTAAAAAATGCCCATACCGTTGTTACAAAACAGGTGCTAAAAATATTAAAGTTTTGCAAGAGGTGTGCTAGCCACACGCACTATTTTCTTTCTGCAATTTACAACAAGTCACCTGCTAATTTCTTGGATACTTAAGCACTCCTTAACCTACACGATGTTATACCCGAATATCAACATGTGCATAGTGTGTGTCCGTCATCTTAGAAAAATACATTGGCAGTACGGCAGAAAAATAGTCTTCTGAAGCCTTGTATACAAGCAACAGCAATCCCCTTCATTTCTTCTTGTTTGTTTAAGAGTTGCGATATATTAGAAGCTCAACAAAAGACTATTGCCTATGTAAATGTACCAGAGAGGCAAGTAAAAAAATGTAGAGCATCTGGCCAATCTAGCCGAAAATGTGTTATTAAGAGCCCAAAACCGAGTAGAGAGGGCCAAGGGCAGACTCTACAATGCCACTTACACCATCGAGTATCTGAGATACAAAGTTCGTGCCATTGGGCAGGCCATTTGAACCTTGCTGATGGGCCCAATTCTGCCATTCCTTTCTGCGCTCTTCCCTTCTTGCTTCCCTTTCGGCCCTGGATTCTATTGCGTTGTTGCTTCCAAGTGCAATGGATGCCGAACCTTCAGCTTGCTCATTTGTGAATGCTACAGGGGCGGCAACAGCCGCAGCAGGTACATTGATATAGTGGTGTGATGGAAGGGCGTTGGAGCAGACTGCAACTGCAGCGCATACAGTGAAAAGTGAAAGCTTCATTATGACAAAATGCTAAAGATGTGTAAGAGTTGTCACTGACAAACGAATGGAAATATGAATAATTTTTTATTATTGTTTAACACATAAAGAAATAACTTTTAGCGTCGATTTAACAGATAGAGTAATCTCTTGTTTTATACGAAGACAATGTCCATATGGTAAAGCATTAGTCTCTGACAAAAATGCATGCTGATGCTAATAGCTACTACTATTAGCCACATATCAAAGTCACTAGGCTTTACTACGACCATAGATGCATTTGTCGAAAAGAAAAAGTGTGGTTTGCAGATTAATACAGCACGGATATTAACAGCATGCTAGGAGGCCAGAGTTGCAAGCAGTGACTCGATATGTGTAACAGTTGCGGTCTCGTGGCCAAATGTCGGCAGCATTATGTATTGAATGGATTCTGCCTCTGCACTAAACCTTTGACTGGAGTGGTGTTGGTAGTAGTCAACAGATTGTAGCGCATCTCGCAGGCTCTCGTCGTTATTTAGCGTCACTAGCCGACTGACATCAGCACTTACTGCATTAGAAATATGGTAATAAGCGTTTTCTCGCCATGCTTGCAATATGTTCTGGATTTTTCCATCTGTTACTGCATTCCCAAAGCTTGCAAATTGAGAAAGAAGTGCGAGTATGTCGTTCTCTGCCTGCGGAAGTCCAGTCGAGACAAACGTGTATGCAGAGCCAAAATTATCAATTATAATGGATTGCCGAGAGCTGACTTTGCTTTGCCAGGCCGAGTAATCGGTGACAAACTCAATAGGGTTAGCGGCAAAGAGAATTGTTACCAAAGATATTATTGGGTTTATCAATGTTGTGGCTGTGAGAGGCGGGCTTGAGAGCATAATGTCAATAGCCTTCTGGACAAATGAATGCAGCGAATTAAGTATATTATCGACATCTGTTGCAGCAACAGTTACATTGCCGCCAATGGCAGATACAAAATTGCTGATTTGCTCTCCATGATAACTGACCTCCGAGTTTAGCTGTGTCTCAAAAGCAGCGACTGCACTGTGGGCGCCAGAAAAGAATTCTGGAAAATTTGTAAGCGGCAATAGTATATCGTTTACAACGCTGTTTGTTTGAAATACGCTGCGAACAGATGCGACATCGCTTCTAATTATTTGTCCAAGCATGTTAACCTGCTCTAGTACATTGCTATTGCGATTGGAAACATCTGATGCCACACTCTGCGCAAAAGATACTAGCTCCTGAAACATGTTGCTTATAGTACCCCTGCCAGATATACCGTCTATAAACCCAGTATCTGTGGTCTGGGCAGTCGGTACTGATAATGTCTGTGCTGATGATGCGTGTGCAGTTGTTTCATGGGTAATTTCTTTTGCAAAGTACTTTGTATATTCTGCACTTAACCACGAGCGCTCTGGTGCAAGTATTCCCCTATGCCATACTCGTAATAAAACGTTTTTAGCAATATTAGCTTTTATGCTTTCAGTCAGTGATAAGCGGTAAATTCTCAAATGTCAGTACTTACCCATCTAGTATATTTGAGTTTAACCATTCGAGCGGATTCTCCAAAGTAATTGTTGCTCTTGGGCTTGCAGAAGCAGCTCCTACCTGAATAATTCCAGCCAACGCGTAGGTTATAGTAGAATACTTCATATCTATACTTCTGATGTATTATGCTATGCGTTGGTACTATGTTAAACAACTTTAAAAAAGGGATGCGTGCTTCAAAGTATCAAGATGTATCCTACACAAGCCATTTTTTTGCAGAATATCTTCCTTTCAACAGCAGGAATTTTTGCCCCTGGAACCCCCTGTAATCCCCTGTAGTAGTATGTTGCACCGCAATCACCTGTTTCTTCTCAAAAATGCATGGATAAGCCATTGGAAAGTGTGGCTGAAAATATAATATACGCTGCTTACACACTTGAGTATCGGTAAAGCGTATCATCTCAAAGGAGCTGTATACGCAATGCTTGCTTTGGTAGACTGAGCTTAAGAGCTTGGAAAGCGCATAGATTTCCAGCGCATTTTTGGTTGATCTGATTGCCGCGTTGGATTAGCTGCTTAATATGGACCAGTCCCATCTAGCCACGGCTGACATCAATTTAGCATCAGGCTTTGCTGCCTTGTCTGCTTTTCTTTGCATTTCCACATTTCTGCGACACTCTATTACTAGCCCTCTTTTCTTATTTGTATCGGTCGCTTGTTAACGGAGGGCCCCACCTACGCAAACACTCTGCACATCTTACACACACTGCATTATAGCCGACATTGGCATATAGAGAACTTTCTTTCTGCAATTAAAGCCAAGTGTTTAAAAGAATGCGCTACATGTCTGGGCTGCTGGCCTTGACTTTAGTTTGTACACTTGCCGAGGTCCTTGCAGACCACGGAACTGGAGTACAGGAAGTGACGGAGCTATTAGAGCAAGCTATTCCAAATGTGCACGAAGATAGTAAATTGGAGGAAGTAAGAGATATTGATTTGTCCAGCTCACCTAGCAAAAAGGATCGGGAGACATTCGATAAGGCCATGAACATATTACAAAAGTACCAGTACAGTGTTGCAAGAAGACGCGGTTCGCGTAAATATCAGGGCACGCAACTGAAGACATATCGAGATATAACGGCGGTTTTTCCTTTATCTGTGCAAAAATATGTGCAGGATGTGGTGTGGTTAGCTACAAGTGTGATTGACTTGGTCAGGGGCACAAAGATACACCGCAGAGCGTCGCAGAGCGGTATGCAGCCAAAGGTTGTTCAACAGTCGATAGAGAATATCCAAGAGTTAGCTACAAGAGACTATGAGGATGCAGTGTTTGTAATGGCAGATATGGAGATGTATGGCAAGTACGGAACAGAAATCGACCTGGATTTGGCATTTGAGCACTATCTACGGCTGGCCGACATAAGTGGTAATGCCACGGCGCAATACATGCTGGGCTTTTTCTACACAACTGGCCTGAGAGGGGCCGAGCAGCATAACGGCCTAGGGCTTCTATACACAACACTGGCAGCAGTCCAGGGTTACTTACCAGCTGAAGCAGTATTGGCGTATAAGCATCTATCGGGTATCGGAGTTCCAATATCTTGTGAAAAGTCACTTGGATACTACCAATCTGTTGCTCGCAAGGCCATCCGATACTATCGATCGGGACCGCCACTTGGGCGGCATCTGCCCGATTACCGAGTACGGCTGTCAGACGAAAATGGTGGGGCATACGGGGTTCGCACAGGGCCATACTCGCTCCACAAGGTTGTCGATCGCAAGTCGTTTGACGAACTACTAGCCTATCACCAGCAGAACGCACACAAGGGTGACCTTAAGGCGTGCATGACGCTACTTGATCTCTTTTACCACGGACACCGCTTTGCACCACGCAATTTTCCACAAGCGTTAAAGTATCTGCAGGAGATACTGGGACAGCTATTTACAAAGCAAGGCGAGCTACATAAGGGGCTGTCGCAGGCCGAGGTAAACACAGCAGCGCAGGCCGCGGGGATGTATGGTGTAATGTACCTGCGCGGTGAGAGCGTTCCTTTTGATACGGAGAGGGCGCTAAAGTGGTTAAATATTGGAGCGAAGATGGGACATGGCATATCACTCAATGCGCTTGGACTCATGTATCAGGATGGCATAGGAGTTCCTGTAAACAAAGAGCGAGCTATTGAGCTGTACAAAATGGCAGCGGACAAACGGAATCAGGGCGGACAGGTCAACTTTGCACTGGCTATAATTGATGCAATGCCAGAGGTTGCACACGAGAACCTCCGGAAGGCAGCAGAGAACGGACACATTCTGGCGCACTTTCATCTGGCCGAGCTTTTCTCGGGAATGGCTAGCACGGAGATACAATGTCGTATGGCAGTGGCCTCTTACAAGTTTGTTGCAGAGCACGGCGATTGGCTGCATTCGCCCATTCCCAGTGCTGCGGCCGCCTACCAACGAGGTGATTTGGAGGCCGCAGCGCTGCATTACATGCAGGCAGCGGAGATGGGATACAGCGTTGGACAGCTGAATGCGGCTGTCCTGCTGGAGACCCTGTCAAAGAAATCGTCGGCTTCAGGCGGACGTTACGTGGAAGATGGAGCGGCAATTGACGCTGCCAATGGCACACACGGGCCATTGTCGCTGTTTAAAAATCGCAATGGACATGTGCGCCAGACGCTTGCATACTGGACACGTGCGGCCAACCAGAACATGCCAGATGCACGCGTCAAGCAAGGCGATCACTACTTTTACGGGTGGGGAGTCAAGCCCAGCGCTGAGAGAGCAGCGGCGGCATATACTCTGGCAGCCGAGGTGGACTCTAACGGATTGGCAATGTGGAATCTGGGATGGATGTACGAGAACGGCATTGGTGTCAAGCGTGACTTTTATTTGGCCAAACGCTGGTATGATAAGAGCATCGAAGTCAACGAGGGCGGCAAACTGGCAAACCATATTTCGCTGGCACGGCTGTGCATAAAGTATTTGTGGGCATGGGTTTCTGGGAGAGACATCGGCAAGAGCCCGCTGTTTTTTGCTCCAAGGCCTGTGAGCGAGGAAGAGGAAGAGAGGGAGGCCCGAGCCGCTGATGTGGAGGCTGATACTGCTGATGGCGGTGCAGGTAATGATCAGGCGGCTCAGTTTCAACCACCCGGACACTATGAAGGCGAGAACCATGCTCATAATGAATGGGAACAGGAGCCAGTTATGGTGGAGGCAGAAGATGCGGGACTTGATGATGACCCTGGAGTCGAGGACGACGAGGATTCGTTAAGCGGCAATATATTCTTCATCCTACTGTTCCTGGCAGCTGCTTGGATGTTCATGCCTTTTTGGCAGCGCTAAATGTACACTTTTTGTTATTTGTTACTTTTTCTGGCTGTTTCTGTTAGAGAACGTGTCACACAGTCGATGTGATATAAATACTCTATTTTGCAATAGTAAACGTATAATTATTCTGGTGGAGACGTCGTTTGCGCAGAAGTGAAAAGTTAGTTGGCGGATAGAATAACCAGACAAACATTTGTGGTCTTTAACGATTTCACACCTCCTATTACAGGAATGTGGGCGACATGAATATAAGTTATATGTGTTGTATTTTATTGCTATGACGTTGTTATAACTGTGTACACTATTTCTATTCAAAACTACTACTAATATGGTGCTGTTCTGCTTCTTGGTCCATTCATCTTGTCAGCCAACGCCAGCCACACACTTCAATCACTCACGGCAATCACGCACAAACCTTGTCTCTGATGACGCAAAACACAAGACCACTCGCTGCTAAAAAAAACGCCTTGACAGACGCAAATATTACATTTTAATGTGCTAATAGATTTTTAAAGTACAGTAACTAGACGCAACTCTCGGACTGCATTTACCGCAAACCATTAGCAATGGTGATGATTTGCAGGGGTTTAATAGGGTGGTTATCTATAGGCAGTCGGGCTAATTGACCATGGTAACAAGCTTACTTGTGTTAATTGACTTGTAGCTTTATCTGAATAGAGGACAATTCTTTTGAAAGAGTTGTCCACCAATTATATTGCAATTTCTAAAGCAGTATAATATATACGCAGAGTTTTTATTTGTCCAAATGCAAGTAACAAGTAAATGACCTAGAGTAACAAAGTTTGGCAGTGTTTAAATGTCGTAGAGGATTGGAGAAGTGGTGCAATCACAAAGATCAATGGCGCACTTTCTACTGAAGAGGGGGAAGCTACTGCCCAACCACCATTATCCGTGTAGGTGTAGTGAACAAGCATTAAATAACCCATGACACCGAGCAGATGACAATAAGCAATTTATGGTCATCCGTGGCGAAAGAAATGAATTGGTTTCAACTTCTGTACTGCAGCTTTATGGAGTATACTAAACGCGATGGATGTCGTTATTGCGCATCCTCTGACATAGTCGTGCACATTAGTTGCAGGAAAATAGGGGGCAGTAAGACAATGAGCTGCGTTTATAGAGCGTGCAGCTCTATTCTCAATGGAAGGAGTGTTGTTTACTAGCATTTTTGCAAAAATGCGAATCTGTAACATCGAGATGTACACGCTCAGTTGGGGGGGGTGGTATTTTTCATTTTACTAGTGGTGAATCCTAGACTAACTGGAAGAAGCTTAGGAAAAGATAGTTAAAGGGTACATTTGCCTGCCCAATAATGACCAAAAGGTTGGGAGGGGAGAAAAGTCATTGGTAAGTGGCGCTTGCTAATCCAAGTGTCTTCACTGGTTATTTTGTTCTACACTAGGAAAGTACGCAAATGGAATTTTCCAGGATAATATTCGGCACAAATGCTACACATTCATACATGGCGGACATCGATAAGACGAGTTCATTGTCGATCCCAGACAACTGGCAAAGTGGCTGACACAAGAAGCCATGGATTTACCGTCATTTGCTTCCAGTATCTCTTTGTAAATCGTCGCAAGAGGGAAGAGGAAAAAAAAGTCATCATGGTCAGCTGCAAAGAGTTTTCCTACACATTGGGCCTATCAGAACAACATCTACAATTGCGCGATCGTTGAACGCATGTGCTGGATGTTAAAGTCAGGCGGGCAAATAAGATTCGTCATCCCCTTCTTTCCCTATTGACTATACTGCTTTCCTACTCCTACCACCCAAAAAAAGGGTGAGGATGAGGTGGATGTTTTTTTTGACAACAGGTCCGATATATTTTTTAACAACGAGAATTTTGTTAGTAAAATGTTGGCATTGATTTGTGCATCGGCTTTATTTTCACTTTCAGTGCGCAGCAACAAAAAATATAATCCAATTCAGTCATTAAAATTT
>JANBQQ010000137.1:0-36380 GCA_027577275.1 Coemansia sp. RSA 988 | reverse complement strand
TGAAGTTGTTGTTAAAGTTACTTGCAAAGGGGACGCCAAAGCCGCCCCATCCGCCGACTCCTCCCCATCTGCCGACTCCTCCCCATCTGCCGACTCCTCCCCATCCGCCGCAGCCACCACAGCGCTTGCTCAATGAAGCTGCTCCTGGTGTCTGGTGAGGAGCTGCAAGAGATGACGCAAAGAGGGCGATTGTTGCAACGGTAACGGTGGCGACAGAGGCATGCATTTTTTGTAGTTGTAACGCGTGAAGATTAGGTTAGTTAGGCGTAGCTGGTACTTTTGCAGACTGTAGAAGACAGAGATTTGAATGTATATTTGTAAGCAGTGTTGGTGTCTGTATTTGTGTAGTGGTGTGATAATGTAAAAAATAAGTTGAATGCGCCAGCAACATGCATTTTTATATTTGCTAGTTGGGTGCTCTTAAAGCTGGCAGCAAGCGCTGAATGATTTGAACTACTCTTCTGTACATTGTACAGATATGTGTTAAGAATCTGTAGGCACATGTCTGGCACTGTTAAAAGTTTAAACTGTTGATATCGCGATACAACAGCAAAAAATGGATGCAGAGCACGATTTTCTTTGTTAATCATTCTTGAAAATGTTTTGCAAGCATCCAAGAGTAATTTTTGGGTGGTTATAAGTGGCTAATTTATTACACAAGCATAGTGACAAAATAATGTAGAAAAATGCGACCTTCTATATGATTCTGTACATGGTTGTTATTAGTCGAAAACAATAAACAGTGTATCACAGTGGCAATTCACAAGCGCAAGTGCAGTACAAGGTTTTAGAAGGCAAGGGTAATGCAAATATATATTGGAGCCGAGCTTAACACTTGGAGGCAAAGCAAATTGCTCCAAGCAAATGCATGGCGTTTTCTCATAACTACTGAACAATGTTACGGCTTTTTTTACAAAGTGCTAAAGTCAGCTTGTGACGTTAGCTGGATTTTTTTTTACTATTTTCGTCAAACAAAGACTAAAAAGGCAGAAACATTAAAATTGTGCAATTGTGCAAAAAGTAACCCAACTAGGTAAAACGCAGCCATTGTGAAATTGAAGTCCCGAGCAGCCAACAAGTAAAAAAATGAATAAACCTGCATTTTTATTGGTCGGCAAAACAGGTTGGGTATAGGGTCGTTTTGCTTGTTTCCTAATAGTTCCGACTATAAGGTTAACTAGGAAGCATATATAAGAACGCCTAGCTACACCTTTTGCTGCATTAGAGAAATGCTAACACAACAATCAAATATCCTCAACAAGTATTCAACTTACATTATTAAGTTTTTGTGCATTAGGTTTACCCAATATAAGCAAACATGGTTGATGACATTGAAACGAACGACAGCACTAAAGCTACAATTATTGAAATTGTGAATGGCGGTGCTCCAGCATCGCATACCATAAAAGGTATGCATTGTGAGGAGTCAGATGTAATTGAACAATTAAAAGGTTTTAGTCATATGGGATTAATGTTTAAAATTAAACCCAAGGAAGTGTCTACATCAGAAGAAGAAGGTGTTGAGGTCGAAATATGGACTTACGCAGTAGAAGCAATTTCCAGATCAGAGTCACTTTCTTTTTGTACAGTTATGGGCACGAATGATGCAGAGTTAGCCACTGCACTTGAAGAATGTGGAAATTTTGGGCTTTAATTAAGTTTACTAGTTTGACCAATTCTATCATCCATAAAAGCTAGGCAATTGTCCGAAACGCAACTATACTTGTCAGGTATTTTAAGTTTACTCGCTTTGCCTGGTATTGTCTGTGGCCTGTTTGAGGAGTGATCGGGCAATCAAAGTAAAGGAAAGTAACACATACAGCGGATCTTAAGCAGGTAGTGCTATGCATGGCCAAAACTGCAAACATTCGGACTACGTAATATACCAATATATGGTTGTTCTGGAAAAAAGGGGTTATCCAAATTCTGAGCGAAAGGCGCACCTGGCTTAACATTGAGAAGTACTGAGAGTGCAATCATTTCTGTCAAGGTTGGTTAGGCAAAACAAATCTCGTGATATCAGCCCATAGCCACAGCACTTCCGGCAACTAAATGTAGTGGTTTCTTAACCCGTTCTGCTGATAGAAAACTTTTGAATATAGTCTATTTAGGATTTCTTTCTCAATTCAATAAGCTTGTCCCTGTCACAAAACAGCAACAGAAACATAAAAAGATGAACGACACAGTGAAGGACATCATTGTCAAGAGCACAGCAACAGGCAAGTTCCTCATTCACTGGGGATACATTCCGTTAATACTCTTTATTGGATACCGCGCAAGCAACCCAAAGCCCATGCTTTCACGTATTATCAACCCGATGGCCTAGATCCAAGCCCAAAAGATGAAAGTGAGAAGGAATAGGCTTGACACGAAAACAACGATAGAAGCGATTCTTTTCCATTACTTTCACAATTTTAGTCAAAGGAATAATGCCACTTTTCCTGGCAAAAAAAATAATGAGGTTAAGGTATTGGAATGGATACAGTTAAACTCTATGTTGTGGGGGGGGGGGAAAGCAATAGAAAACCAAAAATGAGGACCAAAGACTATCAAAAACTATTGTTCCTATTCCTGTTCGCCAGCATTAGTGGGTGAAAGCATAGCAGCAACAGCGCTATCAACGACATGTGATGTACCATGTTGCTTGTAATGCGAAAGTGTTTGGTGGTTGTGCGAGGAGTCTTGGCTATGTTGCGGCTTGGAAGCGCCATGATGAGGGCCAGCGTCACTGCTACCAGTGCTGTTTGCGGCTGGAAGGGGGAGAGGCGGCACAGGCGGTGGAGCCTGGTACATGTACTGGGGATGGCAAAGATGGCTCATGCTGTTGTTTCGCGACAGGTTGTGCGCCAGACCACGCTGATGTTGCTGGTGCTGTTGGTGGCGACGGCGCTGGTGCATCTCGGCATTAACCACACGCATTTCCTTGGTCAAGTAGCGGATGATAGGCTGAGTGGGCAGACCCTTAAGCGTCGACAATGCGTAGCTGACGGGCTCGCCACGAGGAGCATGGTGCTGATCCTGACGGGCGCGACCAGTGCCAGTAGGAGTATTTGGCGGCTGGTCCTTAACGGGAGCCACGCGATTCATAGAATACAGTGCATCAATAATGATGCTCGCCATCATCTCGCGCAGCGCGGCAGCGCTCTCAGCGCCCAATACCTTAGGTACATGCTCAGCGTCATCAACATCAGCAGGGGTGGCAGCATCCAGCCCTTGACGAATAGCGCCAAAGATCTGCTCAATACGGAGCTTGTACTTTTTAAAATCACCGCCAAGGAACTGGTACAGCGCAGCCAGCTGATGAGCGACAAATGAGTGGTCGGCTTCGGGCTCGGGAAGCAACAGCGTACGATGGATCGAGCTGGCAACAGCAATGATCTGGTTGATTACCGAGTAATACTGCCAGTGTGCATTAATTCCCTTACGCTTCTCCTGGGCGACAAAGTCGGTGACGCGTGCTGGACGACGCTTGGACATGGGGATCATGGCGATGCTTAGCACATCGTCGGGTGGCAGCGGGCGGCTCATGACAGGCGGCTCCCCACCAAAGCTCGACACCTCGCTTTGGGTCTCAGCTTCGACGCCTTCGTCAACATCGTCGTCATCGTCATCGTCATCGTCGCGCATGGCGGCACGCGCTAACTCGTCTTCAGGGTCCTTGCGCCAGGGGAATGGACGATCGGGGTGGCGGGTAAGCCAGTTGATCCACTTAGCGGAGAACGGGAAAACCAAACTCAGACCGGACTGCGTAAAATACAGCGACACTTCCTCCAACATGGCGTGGAGGGCCAGCTCCTGAGAGTCGTAGTGAGGCTCGGCCAAGGTGGCATCAAGGTTGGATGGGGAAGCCGAGGCAGCGACAGAGCTCTCATCGTGGGAGGTGGAGGTGGCAGTGGTTAGACCCAGCTGCATGTTGCTCTTGCGGCGTTGGACCTGCTGACGCTGCAGCAGACACTGCTGGTGCACAGCACGCCCTAGGTTCTGTAAAATGGTAGGGTCAAGTGTGGGCGGTGCTGCGTCGTTGTCAGAGTAGTAATCCTCCTGCTCACGTGCCAGAGCCAGCTCCAGCTCGCTAGAAAGCTCCATTATCTCCAGGGGCATGCAGTTGGGAGGGATGGTCGGCGGGCCAGGAGCAGAAGTGGCGGCCCGCGTGCTGTTCTTCTCGCGCAGCGTAGAGTCTGCGACGCTGGCGGCCGAATGGTGCTCGTCATGGGCGGTCGTGGAGCCAGTCAGCGTGCTGGCGTTGGTGCGCATCGAGTGCGGCATGTCTGCAGGCGGCGGGGGATCGGCATGCGCGGCAGCTGTTGGAGGATCTGGGCGGTTAGACGGCGGCACGTCACACTGGGGTGAGTCTGCAGATGGCTGCGTAATAGCAGCATGGGCAACGGCATCTACCAGCTGCGAGGCAGAGGATTGCAGACCAGTATGAGGAGCAGCTGAGCGGGAGTGCTTTATGGCGTCTAACAGGCTCTTGGACAGCATGCCAGATTCACCCTCGATCGGCTCTCCGAAACTGTCAGTTGAATCATTGGAGTTCGAGTAGCCACAGTCGCTGCGGCGCGCAAAGCCCTGGTCGATGATGTCGCTGAGCACACTGACGCCATCCAGTGTCTCCATCTGCAGCATCCCGTCGTCATCGTCTGCCGCAAGGATGTCATTTTGCTGCTGTGCTGTAACGGGGCCAGCGACCACTTGCGAGTGGTCTGGCACAGCCGAGCTAGGCGGAAGCAGCAGATCGTCAGGCTCAGATAGGCGTTCAAGTCGCGAATAAATGTCCGCATATGGCACAGGCCCGTGCGGTTGCTGCCACGTACCCGAGTCCGCAGGAAGCAAATCATCGCGTGGGTGTGCTGGCGGGAGATCTGTAGCCATCTTCAAACCAAAGACGCCGACGGCCGCAGCGGAAACTGGCTGGCTCTTAGGCGACAAGCTGCGCGGCGACGAACCGGCAGATGGCATCTCCGGCCACAGCGTCGTGTCAACTGGATGCTTGCAGCTTGTGGCCTTATCGACAGGCGATGACAATGACGTGCGCTGGTATGGTGGAGTGGTTTGAGTGCGGTGCAGGGAGACAAGGCTGGAACCGTGGTTTGTTGGATGGTGCGAGTGCTGCGGGAGATCAAAGGGGCTGGGGCGCGCACTAGGGCCCACTGATGACGTTTCCTGGCTGAAGCCGCCGCTGCCGTCATCATCTGGCGCAGAGTGCGTGTGGTAGTACTCGAGCACGTTGTCAATTGATTCCATCGTCGCTTTGCGACCCAGCGCATTTTGGACGTCATGCATGCCAACGCTTGGCACTGGAGACTCTGGAATCGATGAGTCCATTTGCGAGGATTCAGCCTCCGGCGACTGCGTTTGAACAGCTTCCGCCTCACTGGGCACAGTAGCGGCAACAGCAGCATCCGCATCATCGACAGAGTCCTCCTGGCTATCGTCACCGACCTGCACCAGAACACTGACAGGCTTGGACGCACGGTTCTTTGTGTTGTAATAGGAAAAGTCTGTGGATGGCACCTCGGCCAGCGACGCGGGTGACGGGTGAGGTGAATGATCTGGCGACAAAACCGTGGGTTTATGGTCACCATTATCTTCAGACGCCGCAGCCGCTGGCATTGTTGCCTCAAAGTCTCGGATAGCCTCAGCAGCAGAGGCCGCAGCGTAGGGTGCTGGCAGCGCCGGAACTGGAGTGTCGGTGTGGTAGGCCGAGGGGCGACGGCGGGAGGACTCGGGAACAGGGTCATCTGTGGAACTAAAACTCTGTTTGGCGGTGGCGTAGTCCATAACCGTGTCAGCGCGGCCCAGCCAGGTAGAGTACCCGGCGCTGTGGTAGCTGCTGTGCGAGTTGGGGCTACTATCTGGGTTTCCAGGCGATACATGCGTCTGCCGCAATGCCTGCGGTCGCGGCGAGTGTGCAGGCGCCGGTGCCTGCCCTGATGCGCCGCTCTGCCTCCGAAAGCGAGCATTCTCCTTTGCAATGTGCTGGTGGATGGCTGCCGCGCCATCTGTGCTAGCACTGCCACGGTCGCTGCCGCCGTCGCTGCCAAAGAAGCGCGCGGGCTCAAATGCCGCGCCATCCTGCGTCGAATTCAGCAATGACTGAATCGCCAGCGCAGACGGTGGCCCAGCCGCTTCGGCACTCGGCACTGGGTCCTGCTGCTGCTGCTGCTGCTGTTCCTGCATTTCACGCATGGGAGCCAGTGCACTGGCCGAATAGCTAAACGGCATAACGCTTGAAGTCAGCTGAGGTCCTGCTGCTGAGCCACTGCCCGAGCCTGCACCATCCGTCGGGGTCGCCACTGCTGCTGTCCCTGGGCCCTGCGCACGGCTGGGGTCTGCGCCGCCATAGGGGCCAGCTGCTGGCCGCGGATGTCGGCGGTGATCGGCCCCCTGATACTCGCCCCCTGCCATTTTGCGCTCCAATGGAGAGTCCGTTGCCGCGCGCAGAGGGGTCTGCGCATGCATCAGCGTCGGCGACTGGTGTCGATGTGCCCAATACGCCTGCGAGTATCCGCTAGCATCCGTAACCGTACCAGACATTTGGTCGTTGCTGCGCACTGACGCCGACTCGTTCCACCCACTACCATCGCCTCCTGCACTGGACGCTGACGGGTACACGCCCGCTACTGGAGGGCCAGGTGCACCGGGTGCCATTGTGCCATGCATAAATGGGTTAATCGTTGCAAGCGGCGGGTATGCGCTGGTAGCGCCCGTCCGCTGCGGTAGCGGCTGCCCGTGCTGCCAGTGCGTGTAACCCGGAATTGGTGCCTGCGCATAGCTCTGCTGCGCCAGCGACGATGCCGGGTATGCGTATGCACTGCTCGGCCCGGCCTCCACCTTTGGCGACAACTGGTGCCCATCATACGCTGCGCCAAACCCCTGCTGCTGCGCGTGTTGGGGCGACTGGGCCTGTGGATACCCGCGGAACTGCGCTGTGTAGTTATGTTGTATCTGCGGGGACACCTCTGACTTGGTCACATACTCCTGTTGTGTATGACTCTGCCGGTACCCCTGTTGAGTGTGGCCTTGCTGATAACCCTGTTGGTAGCCTGCTAATTCCTGTCGCAGTGGTGCTGGGGGTACTGCTGTTGTATGTCGTGGCGGTGCAGGGGGCACTGCCGCCGCCGCGCTCAATGACGTGTTCTGCGTTGCAGGAGAACCCGGGTCCTCGCTCGACCCTGCGCCCCGCCTCTCCAGCTGCTCCTTGCGCATGCGCTGCCGCTGCAGCGCCCACTGGTCGCTTCCCATGGCTCGCTTGAGCAGCTCTATTTCGTCCTCTGACGTGTCCGAGCCACTGCTATTGTCATGGTGATTGTTCGCTGGCCCCGCCCGCACTGGCCCCGCATGCACTCTGTCCGAGGGGTCCGACGCTGCATTAGACAACCGCCGCGGCGGATTTCCCGCCCCCACCGCGTAGTGTTGCGGCAGCGGTGGTGGCGGTGGAGGCTGCTGCTGCGGTGATGGCATCGGCCCTGTCTGCGGGACGTACCGACCCTGGAATGTTGAGTGTGGATGCCGCTGCGTATTCAACAGCGCGCCGTAGCCACGCGCTGCGGACGCCGACGCCGACACCCCGGCCGTCTGTGGCGGTGCTGCCACCGAAGTGCGCGCCGTTGTTACTGGCCCTGCACCCACTCCACTGGTTGGACTCTGCATGCCGTACTGCTCTCCCGCTGACGCCGTAACAGGGGCTGCCAAAGTAGGGTGCTGGTTTTGCTGGCGTGGTGCTGGAGGTGTCCCTCCATAGCTATACTGCTCTCCGCTCATTTTTCTAGTTGAACCTCTCCCAAAATATAGAGTGTATGTTCGTGCGGACCTTGAATATTGGTACTAATTGAGCACTTTCTTGGAACAAAGCACCTCTGCCAACTGAGTAAAGAATGACAACTCTAGATAATAGTATCTTATTATACTCCGGCTGCTTCCTTTTACTCAGCCAGATTGTTAAGAAAAAAAAACGAAATGCAGGAAGATAATAAAAAAGAAAGAGGTTCAATTTAGAAAAGTTATTTCCACAGTGTGCTTGCAGAATAGAAGAATTCTGACACCCTTAAAAAAATTGGAGAGGCACTTACTCTACTTTGCAAGTCTTGATGTTTCTTCTCTACCCTTTTTCCTGTCTTTCCGGAACTTGGGATTTATCCTGTGCAAACACCCGCCTTGTGCCATTGTCATTTTACTCCTTTTTATTTCTAAAACATAACACCTAGCTGCGATTCTTCGTTCTCTTTGAGCTACCATACTATACAGAAGTATTTGTATTTAGAAAATATTATTTTAGCGGGTTTTGGTATAGCAGGTTTGCACCGGCCAGGTAGTGCGTTTGCGTTGTGGATGGAGTCCCTGTTTATGCATGGTCGGAGGGGTTGGTGGTGGCAGTGGAAAATAGAAAACGGCAGAAAACATTGCGTATTAGTATCAATTGTACATTAATTAATTAATATATCCACAACTTATCCATTCAATCCACAATTGCTCACACTTCAGCGGCACATCATTGAGCTTGCCTCGAAATTATTGTGTTCAGCCAAGACATAGAACAATTTCAATATTCTGTAAAATACTGTGAATAAGTGCATGGCACTAAAACTCCAGCTCCTTGCCTTGACCATGCTTGCGCCATTTGGATGATGGATTATCCCGCAAATACCTCATGAGTAGTGGCCGCTCATCCTCGCTATCAGAGGCAGTGCGCTTGGCCTGCAAATTGATTGGGCTGACAGTTGCAGATGTGGATGCAGGATTTGGATCGGCAGTCGAGGTTGTCGTGCAGCAAGAGCATTTAAATTTTTACACCGGAATGCTGCAAGGGCCTTATTAATATTTTATAGAAATCGCGTAAAGATTATAACATCTATCTACTTTTATATAGAAAGGAACATGTAGTAAGTATGCTTACTACGTAATATTCAGTTTGTGTCTGTCTTGTCCTGTGGATAGATAGGCTGTCTTTAGCTGGCTGTTTCTTGGGATAAGAGAAACATATGATCTCGTTAAAGAGTATTGCCTGTTAAGTAGCACAAATTCAAGTTAGCCCTGCAGATGTTGGTGTTCCTTGACTTCCATTGCCAGTGCTGTTCACTATGACTGCTACTCATTGGGTAATTGCCATTGGCTGCCTCCTGCTCCATTGCCCACAGCGCACAATTAACGCAAACCATGCCACCAAAAACAACCCCGACCATGCGTCAACAAAACCCCCATCCAAAATGCAAACGCACTACCCGGTCGGTGCAAACCTGCTATACCAACTCCTACCAAAATAACATTTTCTAAATGCTAATAGTTTTCGATAGTAAAATATATACTTCCTCCTTGAGGTTGAACTCTAACGGTGTTTTTTTTTTACTGCTTTTTATTCATGCACCAGGCCACCACTCTTGTCTCACATTTATGCTTGTTGATGCGTGCTGGGTCTCCATGTGCAAGATGTTCCTGGCCAATCAAACTGTTTGCAAATTGATCCACTTTTTTTCTTTGGCCAAAACAACCTATCAGTTCAAAAGAAAGCATGGCTTGAAACCTCTTTCCTCCTTCACGCTTCTTTCGCAACTATTGTTTACTTTATCCTCTAGTTGAAACTTTACTCGCGTTTAAGGTTATTCTCTACTATATCATTAAAGTTATTCTTGCCGTTTTTCTATCTACATGCAATTTGTCCTTTCAAAATATAACCCACTTTTATTTTGACATTCTTTCTTGAATTTATTTGTGCACGGTCCACTTTTTCTTTTCTACAGAGCCTTGCTGGCTGTTGAGACAGCGTTTCTACTTTGGTTAGAGGCATGGACTCTATCAGCGATTTTGAATATGAGAGCGTGGTCTCGGACTCTGAAATCTATTCGGGCCTGGTCGACAACAGCTCTAGAGGCAGAAGTACTCCATCTAAAGCTCGTAAAAGAGGCAAATCTTCGCGAAGTAGCATACATTCTACGCCCGCTGCTAAACCCACTTTTGAGAGACGCGCGACCACAGACAGCATACCCTCGCTGACCGCCAGTACTCCCAACAGCGAGCGCTTTCAGCTTGAGTATGAGCGGGAGCGGCGCAATGACCCGCATTTTGGCAGCTCTCAGCAATCGCAGAATGGCCTCAAAAGCGCAATGTACAACGAGTCGCCCTCAGACTTTTCTGCAAAGTAAGTGATCTGCTACTAAAGGCGGCACAATGACGCAGTACGAAGGGTTGTTTATTGCACATAGCAATATGCCTTGATCGGGTTCTTGTTCTACGCATTGCTAATTCATCTGCAGTACTGCATTTTCATTTTAAAGTGTTCTTTTTAGACTGAGAGGTGATGTGGTAGTATCGGAAAAGTGGAGCGCAGTTGGCCGTCAGCAGGACTCTGCGCCCAAAACTGATGACTTGGCGAATAATGATGGAGGTGTGTCAGTCGCTAGTCATAAGGAAAGCATTGCGCCAGCGGGTGATACAACTTTTGAGATACCGCCATTGAACGAATCGACTGACGTGGCACTTTCGCGGCTGATACGGGAATCATCTATAGACGACCACCCCAAACCGTCTGCAATTCAGGGAGGCCATGGTCGTGAAGAGACTACTGCGCAAATAACAATAGGCGGGTCCGACCGGAATACCTCAGACCAGCAACGCCTGCCGTCGGACCGCCATTCAACTTCCCCACCTGCCACGTCGGCTCTGAAAAATGATGTCGCTGCAAATAACCCTCGCGATCCGCTTGTCACGCCAAAAATGTCTCGGACGCAGAGTGACGGATCTGGTGATGGCGCAGTGCCAGCAGATGCACGAGTGTTGCGATCAGCACTCCGAGGAAGTAGATCAACGCCACCAGCCGCAAGTGGAGTTCACTTTGGCGATGCTGCGCAGGCGTCACCACGCAAAGTCTCATTTGCTGGGAGACAACCGCTTTCCAGTCCAGAACTGTCGGCCATATATGAGAGTGGCACAGAACCAGCAAAAGAGCCGACAGAACAAGCTCCGCAGACACAAACCGATTTACGCTCTCAAAATGGATTAGTAAATGTCGACGTTGTCGATGGTACGCCAAAACCTCAATCTGACGAAAGTGATCCAGGTAACGAGTACCAACACATTGAGCCTCAATCACAATCTGACCAAGTAAATACTACTAGGCTTGGCATCGGAGGCGTAGGCGCGGTAGGCGTCGGAATGGCTGGCGGTATGTTTCGAAAGTTCGCGGGATGGTCGCGCAATCGGCTTTCGTCGCGCTCTGCGACTCCGCCGAATGCTCTACTTGTTAGAGCAGTACATGACAGCGAGGAGAGCTTGGGGAAGGAACCTCCTATAGCATCAACCAGAAACGGCGAGACATTGTCAGGCTATAAGCAAGATCTTACAATGGGCAGTCTTAGTTCTTCGCAATCAGCATCGACTGTGTCTCCGGTGAAAACAGAGCCCATGCGCTCGCAACTGCTATCCAGCGCAGCAACACCGGTTTCAAGCAACCACGAAGCATCGTTATCATCTGCATATATGACACCTCGCCCACAGCCAGCATCGGCAAGGCGGGCATCGCAGACACCCTCGCGAAGTGTCAACCCGCTTACACGACACCTGGCAATAAAAGCGATTCAGTCGGCTCCGCCTGCGCGCCACAGCATGGCTGACCGCTCAGATATGTCAAACAGCAATGCTTCACCGACAAGCCGTGGGCAAACGGATAATACGAAGCCACTTTTCGATACTACCACTGACAGCAGCGGCTATGCAGCACTGGAAGAATCTGCACTGCTTAGTCTGGCAGAACTGCAGCGGCAGTTTGACGGATTTGCAAGTCAACTCAAGCACGACGCATCAGCAGTCCACGCAGATGTACGTGAAAGCGAGGAAGCCTGGCATGCAATGCAACACGAGCTTCAGGGACTTCGGATGCAACTGCTAAACGCCGAGACTGCACGCGATTTTCTGCAGCAGCAGATGGTAGATGTGGATCAAGAGCGCGTCGAGTGGGAACACGAGCGCCAGCAGATGGTAGATGACAAGAATGAACTGCAGTCCAGCGTTGACCGCTGGCGAGAGCGAATAGGTGACCTGGAGTCTGAGCGAAATGGTGCGTGGAATGAGGGTTCCCAGACGCGAGAGGAGCTGCTGCACACAATTGTGCAGCTTGAAGAGGATCAAAGGCTTAACAACGATCGACATCGCGAGAAATACGAGACGTGGGGTGGTGAGCGCCAAGAGCTGTTGCAGCACATTGAGGAACTCATGACTGAGTACGACCGCGTTGATGCCGAAAACAGAGAGATCCAGGCCAACTACCACGATAGGCTGGTAGAGCTCGAAGACGAGCGTGTGCATTCTGCGAATCTTCAAAGTGAGCTTGATCGCAAGGCCGGTCTGGAGACGCAAATCTCCGAGCTGAGTAGCACCAACCAGCTGCTGAAGGAGACGCTTGAGGACTTGACTGAGCGCAATCGCGAACTTAAGCAAGCACACGATGAGAGCCATCTATTTGCGACTGCTGTTGGCGAAACGATGATGCAGATGTCACCCAAGACCTCGGATAAGGCCAATTCTACCGATGAACGGTCGCAGCAGCAGCAAAGGCCGCTGTCTGCAACTGAATCCCAGGAAATAGCCAAGCTCAGACGCGAGCACCACGATGAGTTGGAACGTGTGAACCATGACTACAAGCTGTTACTCGAGACGATGGAGAATCTGAGCGAGTCAAAGAATCGGTACAAGTCTGAAAATGCCGAGTTGACCACCATGGCCGAATCTGCCCGCGATGAGATTGAAAAACTGAAGCACCAATTGGAGCAGCCTCAACAAGGTAATAAAAGCAGCACCGAGCTGGCCCGGCTACAAGAGAGCGAACAGGAACTGCAGCGTGAGCTTGATAGTAGCGAGCGCGAGAAGCAGGGCCTGATTGAGCGTATTCAGGTGCTGGCCGACACGAATGATGAGCTAGAGAAGCGTACCGCACATTTGGAGATAGAACTGGCGGTCATGCAGTCTGATAGCGACAGGATTGAAGAGCTACATCTGAAAAACACATACCTGCAGAAGACAATTGCTGACATGGAGAAAGAGCTATTGGGAAGTCACCAGGAAAACGACAAGTTGCGGCAGAACGCGGCGGCCAAAGAATCTCAGCTTGACGATATGCAGATGGAGCTTGGGCGAGTGCAAGACGATTGTAATTTACAGCGCGAGACGGCGAATGCAGCCCTAGCAAAAGTGACTGTGCTACAGACTCAGATGGCCCAAGGCAAGGTCCGGCCAGTGCCAGACACCCCCAGCGCAAGCACAGGAGACTCTCCTCACCTCGATCATGCTCCACAGCTCGAGGAGCGCGAGTTTGAGCTTGGCCAATCTAGACGCAGTGTACAGGCAAATATTGTGTCGCTGGAGGCTAGCATTGTACAAGCAAAGCAGCGACGCGAGCGCTTAGAGAAAGAGAAGCGGCTGCTTGCGGACGGGCTGCGCGACCTACTGCTGAATAACGCGACACTGCGCATGGAGCTGACTGCAATTCTGTTGCGGCGAGCGGGCAAGCTTCGTGATTTGCAGATGCTGCAGCGTACTGAGAGTCAGTCCACAGATGAAGCCGGCACCTCGATGGTATCAGGGATGCTCAACAACATACCCTCAGCCAGTCAGCTGCTGGATGGCAACAGCCGATTCTTTAACTCGCTTGATAAGCATTTGGACGAGGTTGCAAATATCATCGAGGATGACGAGCCACCGCATCAGCCAGCGCCGGCACCAACCGGACGCGCTCGGAAGCGTATGCTGACTCCTATTAAGGAAGAATCCGTTGCGCAGAACGCCTACACGCATGACACAGCGATACAATGCGACATCAGCAACGCCGAAGAGCAATGCCGTGCATTGCGGGCGGCCCTAGCCAGCGCAAAGCAGGAACGCGATCAGTTCCGCGCATCGCACGAGGAGGCATCAGAAAGTGTTGCACGACTGTCGGGACAGATTGAGGAACTAAGCGAACATCATGAGCGTGCCAAGGCCAACCGCACCACCACTGCGCGCATCGCGCTGCGTGTGCACCGGCAGCTGGCAGTGCTCGCACGTGGGCTGTCGCGACTCACTCATCATGAGCCTGCAACTGCAGCTGACTCGCAATTCGACGCAGACGATGGTGAAGATGCACTGGTTCTTGCAGAGGAGGACGAGATGTTCAATGCGACGCTCGACCGCCCATTGGATGCTGCTGATTGTGCGTTGCTTGGCTTGGCGCAAGTCAATGATGTTGAAACGCAGGCTGCAGATGTTTCTGATCTGTTGGACCGTGATGGTGGTGAGCCAGGTAATGATGAGGCATTGGAGGAGATTGCAGCTTCTATTCAGCTGGCTTATAAAGACCTAAAGCGCGTGCGCTGGGATCTTCGACGCGTGCGTAACGAACGCGCACGTTTGATGCGGCGGTTGGCAGAGGCCGACAGTAGCAGACTTCCGTCGTACAAGCTGTCAACACAATGGGGTCGCAATATGCGTAGCCGCAGCTATGGCGAGGGCCAGGATGCGCCTGTAAGTGATGGTGTGGACGCAGCAGAGTCATTGCTTGAGGATAGCGATCCGCCTGCATCGCTATTCCTTGCCGACGAGTCGGCGGTAATGGCAGAGCTAGCTGCTGCAAAGCGTGGGGGCCAAGGCGAGAACGGGGATACAAAGGCTGGCGCGCTGGACGTTTCTATACTTCGTGACCCGGCCTCTGCGGCAGCAGAGCTTGCGAGACTCACAATAGAACTACGAAGGAAGGATCGGCGTATGCGTGTTGTCGAAGCCGAGCTGCAGCGCATTGAAGGCTACAATCGCGAGCTGACGCAGTTAGCAGACCGCGCTATCGCCGACCGCATACGTGTACAGCAAGAATCCAATGCCGCTGTGCGTCGCCACAGCGTACGATCGGCCAGCCGAATGACGACTCCTGGCCGGGGCACCGATTGGGACGATGTGGAAGCGATCGAACGCGAGCTCAAACGCTGCGCGGCTAAGAACCGCACTTACTTTGAGAGTGTTGACCAGTTGTGTCGTGTGTTGGGGCGGCATACAATTGACCAGGCTCTGGCTGATGAAGAAACTGCGCAGTACGAGGCTCATGATGATGTCGGAGGCCCAGTGCTTTGTGGGAACGTATACAGAACGCTGCTAATCGACATGGCAACCAATCTCGATGCGCTGGGCGATTTGGACGAGCGCAAGAGCATCCGCGACAATTTCCGCAGTATGACGGCTGAAGTTCGGCGCCGTCTGGACAGCAAGGACCAGAAGTTGAATCATCTTCAATCCGAGCTTAAGGTGTTGCGTCCAGTCACTGAGACACTGGAATCTGCAGTGGAACATCGGCTGCGCGCAGCTGAGCGTCGTGCAGCCGAGCTGGGGACCCAAGTCACTGATGCACAGGAACAGCTGACTACGCAGCAGGCCAATATCCGCTCGCTCAATGAGATTATCTCGCGGCTACGTCAACAGTGCCTTGTCGCCGAAGAGGACGTTCAGGAGGCGCGATTCGAGCGCGACGGCTGGCACCAACAGTTCTTGGCTTGTGAACAAACGTTGAGCCACCAAATTGCTGATAGTGATCATTTGTCGCGCTCGGCTGACAAGGCTTGGCGTGGCAAGCAATTCGAGCTGTGTCAGACCTATGAGACTCAGATCAAGATTCTTACTTGGGCTGTCCATACATGGAGTTCGATCCTGCGTGCGGTTGTCGTAGATCCTGCTACATTAGGGCCTGACTCTTCGTCAGTCACGTCAAAGGGCAAGGCACTACACCAGGCTGTCGACGAGCTTGATGCCGAGGTTACCCGCGCGGTAGAAAAGACCAACGCCATATGGAAGGAGTGTTCTTCGATTGACTCTGCAGACGCCGCCGATTCGAATCGAGCCACTCTTGCTGGCTCACTTGACCAGCTTGTACAGAACATAAGTAATCGCTTTACAACATCCTGGCGTAATAATATGTGCCAGCGCATTGCGGCCATGATTTTCAATAGGGTTGAGCAACCGCCAGCAGCAAGCGGAAAGAGCTCGCGGAGCTCACCTTCTGGTTCTGCCTCGAGCTCAAACTTGTCCATCTCCCCACGCCTTTCAGACGAGCAGAAGGCGCAGATCCGTGGTCATTATGGACAACGCGAGATCAGAATCCGCGACAAATGCAAGTCACGCATGGAGTCTGCGAAAGCCAAGCATGAGCACGAGATGAAAGAGCTTATTGCTAAACACGAGCGCAAGATGAAAGAGGTTATTGCTGAAGTTCACTATTTACGAGGCCGCATACAAATTGGGATAAATAAGTTAAATTTCGTAAAATACCAGAAGAAGTGCCTGCTGCTGCTGTTTGGCGGCCAGGAGGGCATCTTCCGCAGGATCGATGAGATGGCTCGCCAGGAGGCTGATTCCAAAACGCGCGCACGCGATCTTGTCCAAGCCAGGTGGCGCCGTGTACTTTTGGCCGTGCGTATGAAGAATAGACTGATCGAGGTGACGCGCATGGTCAAAGAAGTCAATGCGATCAAAACTAAGGCGCTGAATAAAAGGAATTCCCAAGGCCACCGCCAGCTGCCACTGAGCGATATCCCAAAGCATCAGAACCAGCCCACTTATCAAGCTCCGCCGCTTAAGGTGGACACTGTTCAGGAGAGAGGTGATCGTGCGCGAGGTACCATGTTGTATAACAACCTGCGCTTCCATCCTCAACAGCTTATCGGTTTAAAGTCGGTCCCGATCACACCATCCGGTTTACGTAACCGTGCCTCAGATATTGATTGCTCAAGCGCTGGCTCGTCGTTTTAAGCATTCTCTTGACATCTGTGTTCTTTTGCCTTTGTGTGTTTTATCGACGCCATCCTTCTTTTCTGGTGCGTATAAGAATGTAGCGATCTTTAGCATCGTCTACGTGTACTGATGAGGTTGATTTGGCAAACTATTTGTTTATTACTATCGTCACTTGCATCGACAAGCTAGCTGTCAGTGAAGTTGTTAAATTAGCTGATAATATAAGATAAAACTAAGTAAAGGCACATGTTCCTGCATGGTTGTATTCAATACAAGGCTGGAAACATTCCTATGGCTACTTCACTTATGTCGCTATCCTGGTCCTCGTCCCTTTGCCACACGTTAGTGGTGATAACTATCCTCCTGCTATTATCTGTTATATCAACAAGGTAGACAGAATTAATCAGACTCCTAGTGCCATTAATATCTACCGTTTTATCGCTAATGTCTAAACCAATTTGTTCAAACAACTCAACAATCGTGTCAAAAGGGTGCCAATCTTCGCCCGATGGCTTTTTCATCTCAGCTCCATCAAGAATGACCGCGGGATTGTAAAAAGTATAAATTATCATCGCATTTACCGAACTACTGCATGAATCAGTATTCTCTATTTCATCGGCATTGTCGTTGGTAAGTATGCAGCATTTGGGGTGGCTATATAATAATCCTGCTGGATCAACAAACCAATGCTCTCGCACGTGTGTGCAAACGCTCTCATTGAGCAGTTCGCCTTTTCCACAAAGAGAATCGCCGACTGTGGACGCTGATGTGAGCTTGCAGAGTATATTGTTGTGATATGGAAGAAATGTTTCAGGACAAGGCATTGGACTATTATATTCTGAATTGCATCTTCCAATGCTCTCATTGAATGTGCTTTCCAAGTTTATACTTTGCACATTATCACTACAGGAGCTGTAATCAAAGCAACTTGAGTTTCTTCCATCAAAGAATATCAATTTGCATTTACACATTGCTAATAACTATTTATAAAAAAAAGTGTAGAAATAATATGGCAGCTTTGAATTTTTAAATGTAGTCAATATTTTTATGTAACAAGACATATTCTCACTGAGGGGCTTCGCTTCTTTTATATTAGCAGCAGCAGTGTTATTTTTCTATTTTTTTAAGGTATATGCGGCTTGTGGAGGTAAATGACTGCATACTTTTTCTTCCTAGTGTTTGCAAAAGTCAACAAAAATGCAAAACTTCCCCAACCCAAACAATGTTGAGATATTCAGAATTATCGTGCTAACAATCACCCTCTTATAATACAGTTGACTTATTCCAACATTTCTGCTGGGAGTTGATATTTGTTACAAATCTCCCGAGTTGTGGAGTGTTTTAAAATTGCAAGATTATCTTTTAACACAAAGAAAACAAGAAATATAAACACTACGCAGCTTGCTCAGCTTTTATAGGCTTGCTGCTTAGCCAATAATGGAAACAATCACTGAGAGAGCTAAGCTGGCTGTCCGCACATGTTCAGGGGTAAAATCAGAGCATTGTTCACTTGCTCAATTCCCGCCCCTTCGTAACATATTATAGTTGCAATTTGGTTGAGGGTGGGGTTAGCATTGGCTTTTATTATAAGCTGGTGATACAAGTCGAATTTTTTGTGGTTGGGGGCGTGGCACTATGAATGTAAAAAAATGACTTGTAAGCACTCTGCAACTTCAAGCCAGTCTATATTTACTGTGAGATATTTTGGTTGTCCGATTACCGGGTGATCAATCAACAGTTGTCCACTAGCAGGGATGACTATATATGCCTCTCTGCTATTGTAATCATTCAAAGTAAGCTTTGCTTTTCTTCGGTTTCTATTACAAACTCTTGGAAAGTAACCTAGCGCTTACAGCGCAGTTATCGGCATTACTACATTTACCACAGGTTGTGGTAGGCGCTTATGCGCAAGGGATGGTTGGGCGCTTGTTTAGATATTCAAGGGTGGATGCCTGTATATTTCTTGCTTACAATAGTTTTATAGGAAGAAAGGCAAGCCTTGAAATTGGCATGGTTTAATAATTGTATTACAGCAAGTAAATATATTTATATTATTTAATAGTAATATTCCTGAGACTGGTTGTAGGGAACCTCGATTTGAGAGAGTAACTGTACCTTGCTCATCACATTTATTTAGAAATTAGAGACTATACAAACAATGATCTACACTCAGTGTGCAGTGACAGCTAAGAAATAAACTAGAATACATTGCATGCAGACAGGCTCTTACTATTGTGTGCAACAGAAATAGCAATTGAGGTGAGGTAGGCGCTGGCTTGCAGACAAGAGCCAATAGTTTTTGAAGTCGCAAATCATTAATTTCTATATTAAATAAGTAGGTACGATTTTGTTTTATAATGACCTTTGATTAAACGTCAGTCACTCACAGTGATGATCAAAGGGTCAAGGGCCACTTTCCAGGCAAGAGGATTATGCAGTTGGATAGCAGTAGTTCTTCTAGAGTTGAGGACGAATACATTAACTTATTATGAAGTTATCTTTTCTACAATAGATTTGCTTAGAAGTACAGCAAGAAGAGGAAGCAAATTCACGCTATAACACAATAATTCAAGTAAAACTCATATATCTGCTTATAAAATATTAAGAACAACTATTAGGTATTAAACAAAAACGCAAACTATATGAAGTGTGTCTTGGTGTTGCACGATCTGCCTATGTACTCTGTGGGCACGCCTCCAGTTCTTAAATCATTTTTTAATAATATATAGAGTAGTAATATTGCCAAAATGGTTTTGCTTAACCGAAAAGCAACATATGTAGTAGAAGACGTGATCCGAGGAGCTGCAACATCAAGATTTTGAATCCAAAGGCAGTAAGCTGTAGAGTTACAATAATGTCGTAATCACGTGATTTATAATTTTGATTGCACAATTTTTATTTCTAACATTGCCTATAAAAATGTTTTGGAAGGATAAAAAAACAAAAAAAAAAAAATAGAACATTTCACCACTGCTGTTAGTGCTTATTGATCTCTCCTACAATCTATTCTACATTAAATGTCTAGACAGGAGCTTCTGTCCCCCGAGGGACTACGCGTTGACGGAAGACGTGCGAATGAGCTTCGGCGTATTCTCTGCCGGGCTTCGGTCTTGAACACGGCAGATGGATCCGCTTACTATGAACAGGGAAACACAAAAGTGCTTGTAGCTGTGTATGGACCACGCGAACCGCGGTTTAGGAATTCGATACAACACGAGCAAGCGACTATTAATGTAGAGTTTAACGTTGCGCCTTTTAGCACGAGCGAGCGTAGGAAGCGATCAAAGGGAGACAAGCGTCTACTTGAGGTGGCGTCGTTTGTGCGGCAAGCATTCGAGGGCGCGATCCAGAGATCTGTTTATCCGCGCTCGCAGATTGACATATATTTGCATCTACTACAGCACGATGGCGGGACGCTAGAAACATGCATCAACGCGGCTACGCTGGCCTTAATCGATGCAGGGATCTCAATGGACGACTATGTATGTGCATGCACGGCTGGGTTTATAGACGAAGTGCCAGTGCTAGACCTTAATGCTGTCGAGGAGTCGTCTATTGAAACACCCGATCTGACCGTTGCTATTCTCCCAAGAAACGGGAACATTGCCTTGCTGCAGATGGAGTCTAGGCTTCATTCGGACAAACTCGAGGATGTTTTGAACCTGGCCGTTGAGGGTTGCAAACACATACATCGAAAGCTTGACGAAGCCGTACTTGCTGCTGCAAGTGATCTTGCCCAAAAGCTCAACCGTTAATACCTGCAAGTAAAAGCACCACTCACACTTCCAGCAGTAGGTGCTTTTTCTTTGTTCACTTTTATTTTAAACGTTGTATTAGACAAGAAGTTTGCTGACGACTAGACGAGTAATGCCGCGGCCTACTCTACCACAGAAACGGGACTTCGTTGCAAAGGCATTCTGCCCGCGCATCCTAGTTCTAAGCTCGCCAGCAATTGCGGATGCATGCGCAGTCAACGGGTGCAGCACATTTGCCGATCTACTGGCGCCATTTGGGCAGGATGTCTCGACACAAGGTAGGCACTAGGGTCTGTGCAGACGAATATGAGTTTGCATAGCATGTCTAATGAACGACAACAAACTGACATGCGCGAAGGAGCGCAAGACGCGGGTTTATTACAATGTGAATTCAAGGCTATAGTTACTATTCAGGACAGCCAGGGCGCTCCATATTTTTTGGACAAAGTAAACGTCAAGTTTACAACGGATTTTAAAATTGAGAAGCACAAGCAACCGAGCAGGGCAGAGATCGATGAGCTTGTGCGGATGAGCGTGGCTGGCGACGCAAGCCAGACGAGTGTTCCGTTTCTGACTGACAATGGTGTTGACGCTGATGTGCTCGCGACGGATGATATTGGTGCGTGGGCACCGTGGTATACAGTATTTAGACAGCAGTGGGTCAATGAGATGCAGGCGTCCGAGCACGAATCTTTTATACATCCGGTAGTTTGCATGCTAGTTGCATCAGGCTCTGAAGAAGATCCTGTAGAGGCGTTACGTAACCTTCAGAGTCACGCTGCTATAAGCCGGGTACACTCGCAGAGCTTTAGCGGGACCAGCGTACTGCTGTACTACCTGCTAGTACACGATGGCCGCGACACAGGGGCGCTGCAGAAAATTGACCAAAAGTTTGACCAAGTTCGCCGAGCGTTTGGGCAAAATTCGTCCCTGCTAAAGATAAATTCCAATGTTGAGCTTATCGAGGCCGACAACAGTGATCGGGGAAAGATATCGAGTATATGGAGCAATAATCTCTTGATGTCGCAACCACTGGTACCAACTGCAATGGCAGAGAAGGCGTTTGGAAGCATGTTGACCATGCGTGATGTAGCAGCGCTAAAGGAATCGGTAAAGCAAATGATGGTTCGTAGCGTTGTGCCTCATATGCAGTACATGATACGGGTGTTGAGCGACCAGACTGCAAATCAGCGTCGCAGCATCGCGGGACGCCTGTTTTCTGCTGGCCGTCGTTACTTTGGCGCCTCAACAAAGACATCCAGCACTCTAGTAGGCGTTGATGGCGACGTCTATTTCAGATATGACTCGCCTGAAGCCTTGATGCGTAAACTCGCTGATTATTCATTTATGCTCAAAGACTTCCGCTTTGCTCAATCGGTATATCAGGTTGCACGGCGAGACTTCCAGTCTGAGAAGGCGTGGAAGTGCTATGCAGGTGCACAAGAGATGGTTGGTGTGTGCAAGCTTATGTTAGAGATTCATGCAAGTCGGGCAGAGTTTGACAGCAACTTTGAAGACGCTGTGGCGATGTATTTCCACAAAACACAGACGCCATGTCAGTACCTCGCTATGCGCAGCATCGTTATTTATTATGAGCTGCTAAAGCACAACAGGCTATACTCATTTGCGCCTGGCGCGCTTCTGCGGACTCCTAGCAACATGGGCGCTTTGTATGGGCTAATCAGTGAGCAAGCTGCCTATGCCTATATGAAGCTTCCTCGTCATCCAGAGCTGCGCAAGTTTTCGTTCTATGTGATGATTGCTGGACAAGCCTACAAAAATAGCGAGATTGGTGCACTAGCCCAAAGATGCTTCTGTATGGTGCGCACGGCGTTGCGTGTATCAATGCAGAAGAGTAACACTTCTCGCGACACCGAGGTCAACCAGGAATATGAAGCCCATGGCGCAAGTAGCGAAGGCTCTACTGATACACAGTGCGTTACTGCGAGCTCAAACTGGTCATCAATAGACTCGTTTATTAACCATGAGCTCGGACTCCAGTGCATATCGGCGCAGAATTATGACGAAGCACTTCAATACTTTATGGCTTTGCTGAGCGACGACAATATATCCGCAAAGCTGCAGTCCAAGTATCTTCAAGAGTTGCTGCAATTGTTCTTGGAGAGAAGCGATAGCACAGCTGAAGAGACCAAGTCCGAGACACCCCAACCAGTTACCTTAATGGAACTTTCGATACCGACAATCGACCCCTGCATGACGCGGGTAATTATGTCACCAGATCTTGAAGGCGAGGACGGTATATTCGAATGGCGCCAAGGCGGGGCTGCGCCTAGCCGCTTGGCTAACAATGCGCTAAACACGGCTGCCAATTTGTGTTGCTCCGTTGGCGAAGACGTTGCTATTCTGCTTGTGGTCAGCAATCCGCTCACTATCGGCATTACTCTCAACGGCTTTACGCTTGCATGCGATTTCAAGCCGGTGGATAACGAATTGCTGGCTTCCGGAACCACATCGCCTGCGTTTAACGTGTCTTCTGTTGCCTCTGTCGTGCTTGAGGGTGGCCAAACTGTAATGGTTTCTGTTACTATTACGCCACATCGTGCAGGCGATTTGGAAATTGTTGGTGCAAGGTATCTCTTATGCGATATCTTGCCCATATACAAGCCACTCAGACTGCCGGGGAAGCGCTTGAACGATACATCAGAACAGCGCATCAGTCCGACATATTCATCGGATGCCAGGCTTGGATTCCGCGTTGACCCAAGTTTCCCGCGCCTGGAGGTGTTTCTAGATGACTTTCCGGATACTCTGGTTAGTGGCTCGATGCATCGCGCCTCGGTTAGGATTATTAACCGCGGTCCACTTCCATGCTACAACATTGCGCTGTGGCTTTCACATCCCTCATTCTTCGATGTTAGATCGTCAAGAAAAGGTGACAGCGATGCAGACGTGCCGGAAGATAGCGGGTGCGGCAACGTACAAGGCATGTATGTCTATTCCGACACAATCCAAGAGGCAGAACAGGTGCAGGTAGCCAATGTTCTGCAAGAGTGCTCTATGTTTATTTTAGCTGGACAAACATCTTTACCTGTATCCTCAAATCCAACGTCTTCCGAAGACGCTGTTAGGAGCCTACACCACCTCCCGAAACCGATTGAGTGTCTTGATCCAAAGGAGACGCTGACTGTGCCAATATGGATACGCGGTGACCGTGTTGGCGCACACACGCTCAGACTAGCTATTGGCGCAAGCATGACGCGGACAACGACCACTTTGACTGCCACTACTTCCTGTAACATGCGTTCGCGCGTGTTCGACATTGATCTAGTGGTGACGCCATCGCTACGAGTCAATGCATTTGTCCGCCCAAGCATACGGAATCCACATGAACGCATACTAGGAATTGAAGTCGAAAATATGCAACCCACACTTGACATTGAGCTTGTGCAGACCACCTTCTCTAGTGGTTACTACAAGCTATCGCCGCTATATACTCCTAGTTCTTGTGCCTCGGGTACCAGCGACCACCAGGATAGGGTACGAGTTGGCTCTCACCAGACTATCAACCTGATGTACAACGCCTCTCCCTATGATTCCACTGCTGATACAGCAAAAACTGCTCTCGAAGAAAGAGCACAACCTGAGATGTTTACGATCAACGCGCTGCGCCAGTACATATTTTCAAATGAGAAGCCCGCAAAGCTACCTGCGCCAATTGAGCTTGTATATAGCAATGCTGTTCTTGGGGAGCGAGGCGTTGACTGTGTCCACTCTTCGCTTCAGGGCTACATTTCTCGATCGCAAGCCAGTCGTCGCCGCAACTTATTGCGCGGTGCTTATCCGCTTATTCCCGATAAATACTTGCCAGTGCTTTTTCCACTGTACGAAACATTTGGTATTGACTTTGTGCTATTCTGGAGTGAGGTTGGTGGTAGTCGCCGCTCCGGTCATCATTCGATTTCTGGTATTGACCTTGGCGTGCCACATGACTATATCGTTGAGGCCTTGAATCCACCGTCCAAGGGCATTGCGCGCACCTGGCTCAAAGATACGATGCGGGAACGCGAAGCACTCATCCAAAGTATTGCCGATAGATCCACAATGGCTCGGCGCCATGAGCGACCCCTTGACGTATCCATGAAACTGATCAATGTCAGTTCTTCTGCGAGCTCTGGTGTTGCTTCTGCCTTTTATCTGGCTGATATCGACATCACCGTCTACAACCACTCTTGGCGGCACGCATATGACTTTGCTTTGGATCTTATATCTCCTACAGCGATAAGCAAGCTAGTTCCTATTGGTGTGAGACTTGACTACTCGGGTTCACGCTCGGCATGGTCGTGGTGTGGCACAACGCATCATTTAATGTCAGTTGCACCTCACGGCTCTGAATCGGTGCGCGCTCAGCTTGCCTGTTCATCGGCTGGAGTTATCGACATTGGGCTGTGGGAGCTGAATGTGCAGGCTCAGCAACCAGATCTGCAGTCGTTGACTCCATCTTATGCACCAATACCGGCCAGCATAGGTGGGAAATACACATCCAAGAACCTTGAATGCACCCTCCATCCGCTTCAGCCGTGCTTCGTAAATATTACCACAAATTGAGACGCCTCAATCGCAACAATTGTGTTCACTTTTATCATCAAAACAAAAGGAAGCGCACTTTAATGAAACCATCCACATATGAAAATTATCAGCCAGGCTATTCTAACGGAGTAAACCCAAGACGTGACCACAGTGATGCTTGTCCAGAGTTTCCGAGCGAATAAAGCTCCGGTCTCAATGGCGTAATGCTGACAGCTTTTTGGTGTACAGCCCAGATGTCAGTACCTTCGACTGCTGCGCTTTTGATTGCCACAGAAGCCGAAAAAACATACGTCGCGCCATTTTTTCCATCGACACTCGTCCTCGTATCAGTCTTCAAGTGTTCAAGATCTGTGTCGTTTGCATCATCGACTGCCAGACGTAGTTGTTTCTGCGACTTTGACAGATTGCTACTATCAACTTTACAGCTATTAATCTGCAAACCCGTCACTGGATTGATGATAGAGGATTTGTCCACATCCTCAAGTCGTGTGTACAGGGACCCAAACCGAGACGTTCCCATCTTTGTTATATAGATTGGCGGCTCAGGGTTAGTAATCAATGGTATATTAATATTGAAGACACTTGTTTTGCTGGATTTCCATGCATCGGCTTCCCAAAGCTTCTCAATAATTGAACATGCAATTCTACATGCGTTCTGAACCTTGTCATTGGAGATATCACGATTGAAGAAAGCAAATGACAATGCAATGGCTTTCTTTCCGTCAATGGCTGCTTCCATTGCTGCGCCAAGTGTCCCGGAAGCCATCGCACAAGTGCTACAGACAAAAAAAGTATTGCTGAATTGACTTAATACACAAATTAGTTGCATATGTAATTGATTGATTATGTGTTAATATTTGAGCCGATAGATTCATAATAAACCTACTTTGCAACATTACTTCCCAAATTGGGACCAGATATCTACATATTTGAGTAAAATGCAAGCGTAATTAGTTCAACCATCAAACCAGACATCGTGCTGGCTAGAACATGTTTATTCCGCCTATTGACATCTCAAGGATGCAAGCATCCACAATAAATACATACCACAAGGTTGACGTCAGGGAACAAGTGATTTAGCGCAATATTGACGCAGCTTGCTGGTGTTCCGGAAGCTGTATACCAGCAGCCTTTCTTTTTCCCAATATCTGCAGATGGTTCAAATTCTTTCAGCACTACTGGCTCGTTAACCAAGAAGGCCTTGGCAATCCATGAGCGCTGACATGCAGGAATACAAACTCTAAAGTAGCAACACAAAAAAATACTCCAATGAGATGTATGAATAGTATACAACAATAAATGGTTATGATAATAAAAGCCGACGACAAGCTATCTTGCCGATGCCGACAAGTGCAACCTTACCTGATATCCCACCCAAGTTCTTTTTGTAGTGCACGGACGAATGTCTCTAAAAACGGACTTTCATCGCTCAGAGGTCCATCGTCGTTAGTAATAAGCACAGTTGGCCTTTGTGAGAGTTCCATGAGGAAAAAAAATGTCAGCTTGATTATTACTTTACAATAGTAAGAGGAAGAAAAAAGCCAAGTGTGGAGTAGAAGATTACATGCAACCTTTATCAATACGTTCTCCACAAATCCCTAAGTATTCATTGTCGGTTGCCGTAATTTAGTGCGTCATTGATCTAGCCCTGACAACTTACATATGTAATCAATATATGGTAACCAATTACTGACTTTTGTTACAAGTATTCTGTGCAAGTATCCAAATTAGGGTGAATATTATTATTTTGATTTTCCTTACAAGCATTGTTGGCAGATTAACTACGTTGAAAGATATAAAGCTACTCGTGTAAAAAAAAAAAAAAGGGTAACTAAAGCCACAGAAACCTATATGCGTTTACGCCTTTGGATACTGACAATAGCGATCCTGAACATAGGTAACTTCAAACGTCCCCTCTGATGAAGTGCTGATGGTATAGGCGTGGCTGTCCAGATCCTTTACAGTGTGCGACTCGAGTATCTTTCCAGACGATCCAGGACCACCTCCAAAGCTCCGCCGCTGCCATGTAAATGTAAATGGCGGCGTGCCCACAAGATCCATTTTGATATCAACCAAGTCACCCTCGAGTATATCTTGGTGGACATCCTTTCCACCGCTGACGCGAACACGCGGGATATCGTGCACTGAATAGCTAAGATCATCGAATTCACTGCAGCAGTCATTGGCCGAGCGGTGACACAAGCGTGTTAGCGTAAAGTTACCCGGAACATCAGCAACACGGCGGAACAGTCGCTTGTTAGCTGTAGTTGTACGCCGTGCACTATTGTATGTGTACTCGACGTTCCACGAATTAAGCCCGCGCAAATCAAACGACAGAACATCGCCGACACAGACATCTCGCGAAGGATTCGCAGACGGGCTGGAAGTGGCAGGGCGCGCATTTGGCGCTTCAATGTATTCGATCTCTATACCGCCAGCAATCGCCTTGCCACCATGATCAGGGCGCCCAAGCCCAACCTCATTGGGATCAACAAACTGGTGCTCGCACCCACGCGCATCGCGAGTCTTCACAAGACGCATATGATAGCGACCAATCTGCGAGGTGACGTGTTCTGGAAGTGTGATAGACTGGGATAGTCCCTCGATATCGCGAATATGCACAACTTCGCTTGGTCCGCTAGCAGGGAACACCTCAACCCAGGCTTGATACGGCGCCAATCCACCCTCTTCAAATTCAATGCGGAACACTGGCAGATGCTCGTGAAGCTTGGCCCATGCTTGTGCATCGCCGTCGCTTAGTGATTGGCCAGGTGTCAAGCAGTACTTGATCGAAGGTGCCTTGCGGCGGAATGTACCGCGCGATGCCGCAGCATCGAGTGGCGCCCCATCAGGGGCATAAGCCCGCAGCGCTGCGAGAGGGCTGCTGGCGATTACATGCTCAACGACCGTTATTCCAGCATCCGGTGCAATCGCTTCATGGGTAGACATAAGCGCCTGAGGCTTTTGGTAGCGCTCATCGCTAACTGAAATTAGGGTATAACGGTATAAGCCGGGCTCACAGCACTCAGGTTTGAGAGCACTATTCTGAAGGGCAACAAGACTGTGCGTCTGAGAGCGATCAGTAAACCCAGGAACGCCGCTGCGAGGACTCGATGCAGACCAAAAGTCCACGCGATAATTTAACTTCCACGGGCCCGACCCACTGAGCCCCAGCTCAAATCCACCAGGAAGCTTTGCGCCCTCACACGACTCTTGAAGACGCAAAATACCAGTGCTGTGCGAGTCGACATCATCGCGTCGAAGACCATCCGATACAAACCAGGCGCTGGGCTTGGGTTCGACATGCACCGAGCAGCGTGCATTCTGGGGATCTATGGTGCCCGCGCAGATATCACTGGTCGACACAAGTTCATACTCGCCTGGACCGTACGCAAGCACCGAGTCAGCCTGCGCCGAGCTATGAGATCTGCGGGTGATTGTGGTCTTGTAAACATGTTCGCTAGCATCACCAACCTTGTGATATCTGACATCCACAGGGAACTCGCCGACAACATGAACAGGAATTAGAGCTTGTTCGCCATCCAGCACCCGTACACCGCCGTCGGGACACTTGAAACCAACATAGGGACCGCCCTCACGCACATTTATAACGGTAGATACATCCAGCAGATCGCGGGCGCATTGGTTCCCATCCTTGACACGTTCAAGCTCGATAGTATAATCTCCAGGTTTTTCAAACGCGCCAAGATCGATAGTGTAGTTTTCGTCTATAATCCCAGTTATTGTCTTGGAAGTACGACGGTTCTCGTAGATAACATTGTATGTTAGCTCCCAAGGTCCCTGTCCCTTCAACCGCACTGGTAGCTCAAGAGTCTCGCCCATGCAGGCACTGGCCGGAATGCGGCCGCTCACATTATCGAGCTTCGCCGAAGGCTGTGCGTGGATAGCCTGCTGGATTGTTGTTGCAATTGGCTGGCCACTGGGATAGTTATCATCTTCGAGGCGGAAGAACTCCAATTCGTATGTGCCAGCCAGCTCTGGCATAATCTTGAATGACTGTCGGCGCTGCTGCGAGCGCACCACACGAGTGATTGGCCTACTGTTGGGAAACCGCAGGTTACGTTCGCGATAGTGTACGGCAAACGGAGGCCGACCAGCCAGTTCCAGATCAATCAGCGCGCCAATTTCACCGCCGCATTCGTGCGCTGTGATCGGTGTCGCGGTGATATTAACTTTAGGGATTGGCGCCAATACCAGTGAGATATTAGTGCCCTCAGCGTGCCCGGCACAGTGCTTGTCCTGGACACTGGCTAAATGATATATACCAGCGCGCTTCGCATCGATCGTGGCGCCCTTGGCGGTGGTAAATGTCTTGGTCTCCTTTACAACATCAGCGCCGTCGACAACCGTATAGCTGACAGACCAGGGACCGGTGCCCGTAAGAGTCAGCGGCAGCGCATGCTGGGACTTGCGTTGTCTGTCGTCTGATATCCGCAGCGGAAGCTCCGTGTTAAGCAATGAGTCGGCCCATCCAATACTCGGGCGCTGGTACACCTGAATACGGGCCATATATGGGGTTGCCTTGCTCTCGTTGACCTTCTCGCCGTCAAACACTCCTTTAACACCTAGATTAGACAGCGCTACAGAATGGTTAGCCGCATCGCGGATGCCCTCTAGCTTGTAGACGTACTCTCCTGGACGCAGGAACGTGTCACTAATTGTATAAACCGATTTTCGAGACCGGAACTGCTGCCATTTTTCGATAGCCGCAACCTGAGTCTCATTGAGTCCTTTATAAAGCTCCTCTACAGAGTCGCCAACCGTCTGTGGTAAGATACTGTCCAGATTGATAACCTCGCGATGGCCATTTACAAGCCGGACAATCGTCATCTCCATCGGCTCGTAGCCCTCGGCTGCAACCTGAATCAGGCCCTCGTCGGAAGTCTCGGAGGTCGATGTCTGGATCTGAGCAGTGCGCTGGCAGATACTGGCATGTCCATCGCTGCCAACAGTAAAGCTATCTTCAACATTCTTATCGGATCGCCACTGTAGTTTTGCTCTAGGGCAGTTGACTACAATCGTCTGCGGAGCCTGCGCGGCAGTGCGGAACTCCAATCCTTTATTATCCTTAACCGAGTAGATCTCGTACGCGCCAATGCCATTAATCGGCAAATGATAAGTGGCCATCACCCAATTACCAAGCGTAGGGTACACGGCACTGGCCTCCATTTGCAATGCGCCAATGTTCTTCACTGTGCGAAGCTGTCGCTGACCCGTATCAAACGAAGTAAAGACATAAGTGATCGACGCGGGCTGTGTGCCATTCACAAGAATTGGGATAGACGTCTGCGAGTTATGGCGTTGGCCAAGTATCCCCGATGTATATCTCCAGTACCATGGCTCACTATGTACACGCGCGTCATCAATGCAGAAACACTTTCCTTGTGGATTCATATGAGCAAGGCTGTGAGGCAGGATATGAATAGTGTGGCGGCCCAGGATGTGCTCTTCGTCGAGTTCGAAGCTATCGATCAGCAAGTCGTTGTCGCCGACTAGACGGGGACCTAGCCACGGAATGCTCTTTACAGACCGCAAACAGCTACTGGCAACGCTGATTGCAACAGGTTTCACAGCCAGGGTCAGGACGCTGGAAGACAGGAAAAACAGGTTCAGGTTGATAAAAGCTGAGCCAGCAACCAGTACATACATGGCCCTCGTTGGTACGGCCATCTTTGGAATGTGCAAAAGCCAACCAGCGTACCACAGCGCAGTATCGAGCAGGCACCATTTGACAAATAAGTAAAAGCTGGTTCTTCCAGAATCGACGGCCAAGCCAATCGCGTCATAAGTCTTCCACGCGAGTAGAAGAGCGAGTATAGCAAGCGCATATAGGCGCTGGCTGGGCAGATCTACCACCGCTGCAGGAATTGCCGAGCTTGGTGCTTGTACGCCCTTTTCTGCTGTCGTGCTGGCTGCTGTGCGAGGGGGTTTTGGCGGCGGCGCCCTTCTCAGCGCAGATTTTTCTCCTACCAAGCTCTGTCGTGATAGCGACCCAGGCGACAGCACGCTGCTAGGGGTAGTATCAGGCAGATCCGACCCAGTACTCGATGCTAAATCCCGAGAATGAACGCTTGCTCCGCGAAGTGCAGCAGGCGTGGTGTACGCGCTAGCATCGCGACTGCTTGCATAAAAATCTGGGAACGGCCCAATGCCGTTTCTACTATTTATCCGGCCGGTGCTCTGGTATACGCGCTCAGCAAATGTCGAGCGATTGTTTGGCTCACCAGTACTGAGTGGTGCACCATGGCTTTCTGTGAGCGGAGTCCGCGGCGATCCAAGTTGCGGCGTACCAAGCCCTTGTCCGGTTCGACGCTGAACACGATTCGGAGAACCAACTGGCGTCAACCCCTGACTGCCTACAGGCGTGCCTGTCTGACGACCACTCATTTGCAGTTACTGCAGAGAATCAGAGACAGTGCGCGATGCAGAATAGAAATTGACAATTAGAAATCTGGACGATTGAAGAATAGAAGAAAAAAGAAAAAAGTTTGCTGCTTTTCCAACAAATAACAACAGAGTTGGAGTGTGTGAAATTCTGTATTTTACAGCGCGTTCAACGCGCCTCAGCAACCTTGTTGCTCTGCATTGCTCCCCTTTCCCACTTTTTAACACTTGTATTTCATTAATTGTAGCATTTGCCTCATCCGCAATCCTTGATACGAACAGGAATGGCCGATTCAATACAACAGCAACTTCAGCAACTTGTCCTGCTGTCGGACAGTGTAGGCACGAGTAGCGGCAACGCGGGCACGGGCGAGGGAGGCGGCTCTGGCGGCGTCAGCACTGTGGAAGAAGCCATGGAGCAGCTAGGCCCGCTGATTCATTCTGTCTACCGCACAAACAAGCAGAAGTTGTTTCGCCAGCAAGTAGACCTGTTTGCACAAAGAAAGGATGCTGAAATTATGAAACTGTGTGGAAGCTACCACCAGGAGTTTGTGCAATCAGTAGCACAGCTGCTCAAAGTCCGTCAGAACACATCGGAGCTCCAGGAGAAGGTTGTAGGTCTTAATGCTGAGCTACAGCTGTCTGGAAAATCGTTATACGAGAAGAATGCGGAGTTGTTGAGTCTGCGTCGCGAGAATCGGAATATCCAGAAGGCTGTAGACACAGTAAAGGGTTGCGTGGAGGTTGTACGTATGGTATCTAATTTTGACGAGCAGATATCGACTAAGCAGTACTATTCGGCGATCAAGACGCTAGGTAGTCTGAAGGAAACATATATGCCACAGGTACGGAAATATGCGTTTGGTAAGCTACTTGAGACATCGATTCCCAAGATGGAAACCAAACTCCAGAGCGCGGCGTTGAGTGATATGAAGGATTGGCTGTATGGACTCAAGAAAACCACCAGGGATATCGGCCGGAATCTTACCGATCGCATGAAGAAGAAACAGTTGATGTGGGCAGAGCGTGACTCGTCTGTTAAGGAACGTTATTTTGTCAGCTCTGCTGTGCAATTTGTTCTTGATGAGGAGTTTGACCATGACGATCCAATTACTATTGACATGATGCCCCTCTACCAATGCCTGCATATCAATGAGAAGCTCGGCCGTCGCGCAGAGTTTCGTCGCAGCTTTGCCGAAGACCGCAATGACCAGCTCAGTTTGATACTGACATTGTCTGTGAACTTTGTCCTCGCTAATCTTGCACCGTTCGAATCCATGCTACACGATATTATTGGCTTTTTTATTGTCGAACACAATATTCTGGCCTCTGCTCCTGACTTTCGCTCGAAATCCGACGTTGATGCGCTGTGGGACACAGGAATTGCCAAACTCTCTGATATTATAGCCCGGAATCTCCAAGTTATCCGAGGCGACAGCGAGGTCTCTGGCGTGCTGCAAGACCATTTGACCACTTTCACATACGTCATGGAAGAGAATACATACGATGTGCGCAAGCTTCGTGAGCTGATGATGGCCATCTTTGGCTCATAAACCATCCTGCAAACCTAAAAATAAAGCTCCCAACTCAAATTTTTTCTATTTTTTGCCTGCTGCATCTCATCAATATATTTTACCACTTGGATATCTCATTCAAATATGAGCTAACAGGATAATATCGATCTGAAGGTGTGATACTATTGCTAGTATACTGATCACCTTGATATATTACTGAACTAAACAAGCATTAGGTTGGAGAGTTACAGCAATAATATGCACACTATGCCGTCTTTTTCTTGAAGAAGTTTGTTATCGGTTTGGACTTTCTCGCAGCTTTCTCGAGTTGTTTTTCCTTTGCTGTCAAGGGCCTCTACATATTAAAAGTGGTAGACGTTAGCAGCTTTTGCGCAATAAAAAAATCAACATCACCATTCAAACAATACTGTTACATATTGCGCAAAATACAAACGAGTCATCTGCCTTACCTCTTGTTTAACTGGCTTGTCAGTTAGCGACGGAGAAGCAACGCCTTGGGTGTACGTATCGGGTGCATCAAACACAGCTTCCTTCACACGTTCAGCAGCCATCTGTTCGCTCGCATGGACGTTTGCAAATCCATCAAATTCTGCCATCAGCTGCTCCATCCAATACTGTGGTAGATATTCTGAAATTAACAGCACCATCTCTCGCGTCCTAATCAGTTCTAATAACTCTGTATCATCAACTATATGATTGACTCCAATATTTAAATCTTTGGGAAGTCGGCTTGCATCGCATTTACGACGAAGCCACGCAATAACCTTGACTCTGTCAATCTTAGCCACACTTATATCATCAGTAATATCTTTGAGCTCGCATAACGTAAGAAGCGCTTTTTCTTTGAGATTTTTCATAGAAAGAAAGGTATGAAGAGATTCAGCATCCATATTTTCATGAGTCTCGAGGCCAATTGCTTCAATATCTACGAATCTCCATTCATCATCACTCGTCAGAGACATTTTTGTTATCAGCGACAAGTAAATAAACAACGGATCAATGGGTGTCAGCATTAAAAGTGAGCCATCGCTTAGAACCCAATTACTTCCGACCCACGATCGCTTGCCTTTCATGTTAACCCGAACTACTTCTGCCAAAGTCTCATCAGGCATATTTGCATAATAACTGTATAGCTCATTGGTACGTGGATGTGGAAGCTGTAAACGTTTAAGCTGTGTATCTGATAGCTGGTTTGGTGCGATGAGAACGCGGCGCTCGGTCGCCATTGTTTTCTACTTTCTCTAGAGTAGCTTATATTTTTTAAATAAAGATCGACTATAAAAAAGGCACGCGACAGATGGATCCTGCAATAAATGATTTTATACCATCCCAAACTCAGCCTTGGTCAAACGTGCTAACAATGTGGACACCAGTTATGGAAAGCGACATTTGGTTTTCCTGGCAGCGAACAACACCCCCTTCCTCCATCAACATCAATAACCCTTTTAATGTTTTTATGGACTGTGCAGAAATGACACTATCAACATTGGGTACCATATCCCATTAGGCTTGTCGTTACAAACACAATTTAGAGAAAGATATCTGGGATTTAATCAACAAAAAACCCTACAGATGTCATTGTAAAAAAAAGATGTGCACACCAGAGCTCGAAAAGGGGAGATTGTGTAGGATAAGTGCCTATATGCGATCTACTTGGGATGCAGGCGAAGTGGGGAGGCGGCGAGTAAGAACCTCATGGCCATCTTCAGTAACCAGAATAGTGTGCTCAAACTGTGCGCTGCGCTTGCCATCAACAGTGACAACAGTCCAGTCGTCGCGCCAAGTCTGGTCCTGAAATTTGCCCTGGTTGATCATGGGTTCAATGGTGAACACATGGCCAGGCTTCATAATGCCAATAGCCTTATTCATAGCATAATGCGGAACATTAGGAGCAGAATGAAACATTGTTCCGACACCGTGTCCACAATAAGTGCGCACCACTGAGAAACCATTGGCCTTTGCATGCTTCTCTATCACTGCGCCCAGATCACGATACCTAACGCCAGGTTTGACCATGTCAATTGCCTTCTGCAAACACTCGCGGGATGTCTTGACAAGCTTCTTATACTTCTGGTCAACATTACCGACAAGATAAGTCTTGTTCATATCCGTATGAACGCCGTCTTTGAACAGCGAAATATCGATGTTGATGATATCACCGTCCTCGAGCTGACGCTGATCGGGAATTCCGTGGCAGACAACTTCGTTGACACTGGTGCAAACGCTCTTAGGAAAGCAAAAGTAATTCAGTGTCGAAGGATACGCCTTACGTTCGATAGTAGCCTCGTGCACAACTCGGTCTATTTCGTCGGTCGTCACACCTACCTGGATTGCGCGGGCGGCAGCATCCAGCACTTCTCGCCCCAGCCGACATACTCGCTTCATAGTCTCGAGCTTTTCGCCTGACATAGCTTCGATCTGAGCATTGCGGTAAGATTGCTCCAGCCGCGAGACTCCGTCAGGGACAGTGGCGTAGTCAGGCCGGGGGATATCACTTGGTACTGCGCGTCGTGGCGATAGTGGATACACTGGACGCAGTGGTCCGGTATAACTATAGGATGGAAATGGATCATAGGTGCTCTTTGGGTTGCTTATCTCGTGCAACGATTTGTGCTTGCTCCAGTTGGAGCGAAAGCAGACTTGAGAGCAAAAATAGGACCCGTCTACTCCGAGTTTCACACACGTTGGACATTGTAACTGTGCTGGCTTCCCGCACCCCGTCGTAGTGCACAGGTTCTTCTCCACTGCACTCATCGTTGCTTTACTTTTAGAAAATAAAAATATTGAGAAAAAGAAAAAAAAAAGGAAAAAAGAGGGGCTCTTCAGGGCTGAACGAGTTGAGAAAAGGTTCTTTTTTTCAACTTGCTGAAAGAAATGGCTATCATGTCCTTAAAGGAACAAATATTAAATTGGCGTGTAAGTTCAGTGCTCAATCGCGATACTGGCTCGTTCGGCAAGCAGTATCTACTAGACGGCAGCCATGAGACTTGTTGGAATTCCGAGCAGGGCACACCACAGCACATTCTAATCGAGTTCAAAGTACCTGTGGTCTTGGACGGAGTCAGCATACAGTTCCAGGGTGGATTCGCTGGCAAGGCAACCAAGGTTATCGATCTAGAGCGCAAGACGGATATATGTCCGTTGTATCCAGAAGACAACAACAAACTCCAGACATTTGTTCTGCCTAAGCATGAGCAAAGGGTGGCTAGACGGAGGATCAAGATCCAGTTCCTGAACAGCACAGATTTTTACGGCCGGATAATCGTGTACTCGCTGGATATACACGGTAGCATTGCAGAACACGGCGAAACCACTCTGGAGAAAGATCGGCAGCAAGATTCAGCTGGTGCTACTTTGGAGTCTACCACTGCCGATATCTCTGGCACAGTCATTAAGATCG
>JANBQQ010000136.1:20581-36423 GCA_027577275.1 Coemansia sp. RSA 988 | reverse complement strand
AGAGAGAGGATTTCAAGTCATCATTATTTGGTTTACTTCTTTAAACTGCGCGGTCAACAGCGAAGTTTTAAAATTGCTTTATATGGAAGGATGCCTCAAGCATTCAAAAAAAAAAGTGGTCACCTTTGTAGCATGGTAACAAGCAAAGCTTTGTGACTTGAATTGTTTATTGCTTTTCCTACACAAGTTATAAGCCGCTTGCATAGGTTGTTTCTGCAAAACATGTCTGAAAATCATGGTCTAATAGAGAAGCGGCAAACCTGGTACTACGACTGTCAGTCAAGAAGTGCGTGACTCTGTCTAGTAAATCTCAACTGCTCCACAAACCTTTTGCCGTACATGTTGCTAGAGGTAAGCTTCAAAATTTGTCTTAGTCTACAGAATATTGCACGACCCTGCCCATATCACAATGTCTGCATTATAGGGGTTATTAATGCTGCCTGTTACTTGAGCAACCCCCCCCCCCATTTAAAATCTCAGATCATCGTTCTGATATTTATTCGCAGACATCCTAACATGGATAATGTCACAGGTAGCGCAGATGCAAATAGGCCAGAAAATAGGGAAACGCAACTGTCGCTGGATATAAATTCCGAAGCTTCACACAGTCCTTTAGGTGGCGAAACACAGACTAATGGGGACAGCAAGGGAGAGTGTGATTATAAGAACATATTTGTTGCAGAAAACGAGTATGTGCGGCTTAGTGATGACGGAGAGGTTTCGGGAGGAGAGGAACAGCTTGAGTTAACGGCCAAAAACCTTGGCGATGCAGTTAATTACAGGGAAGGTTGTTCTGCTAATGCAGGCATACCTACGTGCAACCCTGTAGATCTAGAGCTTGCAATTGACCAACGACTGTTTTCAGAGCTAGAGGAAACGCAGCGTAGGAATTCGGATAATTCCAGAGATGGAAAAGCAACATCTCTGGAGGATGGTAATGAAACTAAAAATATTGAAGCAACAGCAAGTGGCATAGAGCAGCAGATTCAGGTAGATATCACAGATGCAGCCAGCAAAATGTCAACCGAGCAAGTCGAGCAGATAAAAAGCATTATGGCAGGAATTCAGCTTAGCGACAACGCCATACCTCCATGGGCACGTCGTATACCTGAAAACAAATGGATGCCGCAACGTAAAAATAGTGCTTAATACTTTTTTTTTCTAAACAATAAAAACTACAAAATCAAAAATGGAGTTACCGGGTATCGAACCCGGGGCCTCGTGCTTGCAAAGCACGCGCTCTACCACTGAGCTATAACCCCCATTGACGTCGAGTTACTACTCAACTTGCTGAAAAACAAAATGTAATTAGCTATCTTATCTTTTACTTACGTTTATTGAATTTTTTTATGACGCTAGTCAAACGGACTGCGCTTTATATCTAATAAAATAATTGAGTACGCTCTTTGCTAACTGTACCCATGACAAGTCCTGTCATTCAGCCATTAACTGGCATTCTATCGCAAGAAGCCGGGTACAAGTGGAGCTGTTTTATTTTTCTTAGGCTTTCAAGCTTTAACTGCATCATCAAAGTAATGCTAAAAGTTTTATAATAGTTTTCTAAAGCACTATTTAAAAGCAGCGGCTGGTTGTTCAAAAAAATTTACTACATGGTGTAGTTCCTATAGTTGCGATTTTACCCATTGGTTATTTTTAGTTTATTCTTGCAAATGACAGAGAGATAATCTTGTTATCAATAACGTGGATGATAGGAGCTTGCCCGTGTCTCCAATTTAAAACAAAGCACAACGCCTATTCCAATGCGATAAGCTGAAAACGCAACCTCCTGCTATTTATCCTTTAATAATTTTATTCCTTTAATAATTTTAAGTGTGTACCTAGAAGTTTTATGTAGAGCTCCTTGACGATAGAGTAAAGTTAGGAAAGCCAACAGATAGTAACCAGCTTAAATATCTGCTCAAGCAAACAGCATAGAAAGTATTTGAAATTATAAGATGATATAATGGCAAGGGCTAGGTTGATTGCACCTGGTGGCTCCTTGGGAAATAGTACCAGGTGATAGACAAATGATATGAATTCTTTCCATAACAGCTTGTAGAGAGCGTAGCCAACGAGTATGATTAGATCCATTAGATAGTCTACCTACGTGGTATATTGGGAGGAGGCCCTGCTATGCGAGTACAAAAAGTTATCAGCATTTACAGTAGAGCCTCAGTACGCTGTATGCATCAATATCACCTTCGGCATGACTTACTTGTATGGCAGTAAATGCGTCAGGGAGTGTTAGTGACCGCAGTTCTGTCAAAGCCGAGTGGCTAAAGCCGAAAGACAGCATTCAAAAGTCATAATGGCACGCTTATGTGTGCTGGCCGCAGCGGCCGCAGGCGACCTCAAAAAGTAAAGGATAGCCAAAAAATAGCTAAAACATCAATTTCTCTTTCCGATAGCTTTCTTTCTTTTTTCTTCAGGTAGAATTATCACAATTTTTTCAGTGTTCACCAAAATCATTGGCTCAGCTTCAAATTGAAAAGGTAGATTCACGAAGTAGAGAGTACTGTAGCCGCCTTGTAATACGTAACAATCTTGTATCTGGCAATTACACTGACAAATAAGCGTTTTTCTTTACTTCTGGAGGTGCTAGTATAGACCGCGGGGTGCACATACTTAAAAACCCTTGGTGAAAGCTGCGGTCGAGACCAGCTTCATACACGCATACGTAGTGCAAAAAGAACAGGGCGCGGATAGAAATAACGGAGGATGAGCAACAATACTGACGAGGCGGAAAATTTTGCGTGGAAGGAGCAGTTGAGCTCTCTGGCGAAGAAAATAACGACGGCAAGCGTCAAACAAAGGATTGCATTGCTGAGAGATGAACTACAGCTACTAGTCGCAGCGAATCCACCAGGAGACAAGGAACTGATAGGGATTATTCTGCTGTTGAAGAAGACGGTTCTCCTTTATGTGGACAGGGAATCTAGGGCCGTAGTGCTCGAAGTGCTGAAGCAGCTAGGCGATCAGAGGCCAGAGACGTTTGTCAAGGCGCTTGCGACAGTGGCAGAACCTTTTGTGGAGAGTCTACAGCCCAAGAAGATCACGGATCCGAGGCTGATCCCAACGCCAATGGCAGGGCGGTTTGTGCTCCACTCGTGGATTACAATGGGACTAACTGTCGGCGGCAAGCATACCATGGCAATTGGCGGAAGCGAGCAGCAGCAACAGAAGGAGCACCTGCTTGCGGACGTAGCTTGGAAACGGCTGGTGGAGCTTGAGGCGCGGCTGTTGTGGGGTATTGCACCAGCACAACCTCAATCCGACAGCAAGTCCCTGTCAATGTCGCGCACAGCACATCGCAGTGTCTGGCGCATGCTACGCGAGGCACCAGTAGTCATTGGACCGATGCTCGAGGTACTTACAGGAGAGGAAAACGAAGCAGCAGCGGTGCTATTGGGTAATGTGATTAGCTCAGCATATCGAGACTTCAACCACCGCAAACTTGTTTCGGATGCGAAAGAGCAGATTGTCAGCTATATCGACCGCATATTGATTTGTTCCAAGCGACCTGTATCGTACTCTAGCATTGCAGATCTGGGTTGCTTTATGCAGCATTATGTGGGGGCGGACTTTGACAAGAATTTCCGAGGGTCGATCAGCAAGATGCTGGTGCGGTCGCCCGAGAATGTTGTGCCGACATGTTTGTGGCTACTTCAGGGACTGGGGAAGAACAATGCAGATATTACAGCAATGTATCTGGAGGTGCTTGCAGATCCACTAGGCAAGCTGCTTGGTGGGAGCAATGTAGAGGTACGCAAAAGCGCAGCTGAGTTGCTTATGTATCTTGCCAACACGCCGTCAACGGAGGCATTAGCGGTGGAGGCAACGGAGAAGATCACCAAGCCGTTGACGCTAGGACGCTATCCGCAGCCAGAGCAGCGTGCATTGGTCTACGGCGTCTTGCGCAATGTACGTGCAGGGCCTGGCAACGGATGGTCGTCATCGATCGTGATTCTGACCGCATTAGAGAAAATGGCGACAAAGGATGTCCAGGCGGTCGATGAATTGTTCATGGCAATGGGCGCGCATGTAGGCGTGGTAATGGAGCATCTGAACGCAACCAAGGACAGCAGTAGCGCCGAGTACGAGAGTTGCGTGACTGCGATAGAGAAACTTGTAGCAGCAGCGCAGAAGGGGCTTGCGCTGCCGGATCGCTCGGCCAACACCAGACTGGGCTGGGCCTCTGATGCACTTGGAGAGCCGTTGTGGACGTGGGCTGAGAAGCACGATGCGGATGCGAACGCGTGGATGAGTGCGTATGTGACGCCTGTCCTACAGACGCTGGTAGCAAAGGCACAGAAGGCAGCCAACAATCCGTTGGTCGGCAGTGCCGAGGCGCATGTAGGATTGGCATTGGCGCTACGCATGCAGCCAGCGATGAAAGCAGCCGGGATCGACGTAGCTGGGCTAGTTAAAGCTGTGTGCGTGGAGAGGTCACTGGTTCTGTGGGACAAGGTTTATCACCGGTGTACGCGCACCAGCGAGTACGTGTGGCTACTGCGCTGTGCCCAGCTACTATTCCAAAGTGGCTGCGACGACTCTCGTCTGGCGGATCTTCTGCTGTGGACGATCCGCGACAACAAGAACGCTCGGCGCGAGACTACACAGGCAGGTATTTCTACGTTGGAGAAAATGAGTTATGCTGATGCTGAGCGCCTGTGGACTGCATTAGGATCACGTATATTCGAATCAATGAATGCGGCAGATCGGAGCGACAGCAGCAGCAGCAGCAGCAGTACAAGTAACTGGGCAAACATTCTGCGCGCAGCGGCATCAGGAGCCGTGAACAGCGATGGCGATGCAGCGGCTAAGGGACGCGCACTTGTGGCATTAGCGCTTGCATGCAACCATCCGGCTGTCGGACAGGTGGCGGGCGGCAGCTTGTGGATTTTACTTGTCCAGCGTGCAGGCGTCGACCCTGTAGAGCTTTACAACGCGCATGAGACTGCTCTTCTGCAAATGGTGCGCGAGGCCATGACGGGCTCAGCCGACTCGACAGAGTTTGCGGCTGGAGCACGGCTGGCGCAGGATCTGGTTCTGGTGGGCAGCGACCGTGCGGCATCGCTTCTGTTGGACGATGCGTATGAAGCTATTGACTCTGCGACGCTGGCATCCATCGGCGCCGAGGACGTGGAAGTATGGCAGACTCCGCCCGATCAGCTGCACACTGATCCGCTTGCAAATCGCGAGGCTGCTGGAGGCGCCAGCTCTAAGAAGGACGATGCATGGGTGGAGCAGATGCAACGTGAAGCGGCAAAGCGCAAGGGCCAGGCGCCCATACTGAGCCGTGTCGAGCAGGAACTTGTTTCGGCCCAGCAGGCGAAAGAGCACGACGTGCGCCAGCGCGTGGACGCTGCCTCTCGCGGACTGCGGCGTGGTTTGGCTTTGGTGCGTGCGGTAGCCTCCAGTAGCCTCCTTGTGGCCTCTGCGCAAATGCCGGCACTGGTACGCGCAGTTGTCGGGCGAGCCGTTGTAGGCGGTGGGCGCGGAAGTGTGGCGCTGGCGGGAGACGAACTTGCGACAACACTGCAGGCGATTGGCGATGCGGCAGAGGGTCTTGAATTGGAGTTGCGGGCGCCGCTTGCTATGGCGCTGCTACGGGCACGCGGACTTGAGAGTGCGGTTCCGTCACGCTGGATGCAAGAGACCATGCAGGATATGGCTACCCGACTGCTGTTCCGACTGCGTATGGGCAGTGCCGCATCGCCACTCCCTCCGGCAGGCTTTGCATTTGTACTGCCGTTTGTAACGGCGGTGGCGGATGCGGGCGGCTGGGGACAACGCACGTCGCACGGCCCTGAGGAGCACGACGAATACGCGCAAGTTGATCCCTCAGCTGAACAACTTGCCATGGTGGCGGATATCGTGGCCACACATGCGCCGCTGGGTCACACCACGCAGGCGCCGCGGCGCGAGATGGCGGAGCTGTTGATTCAGTTGATGGCTGATCACCCGACTCTGCTGCCCGCGGCTCGCACCGGCCTCGAACGACTGGCAGCCGCAATGGAGGGATCCGACACGCCGGAAGAATACAACGCTCTGCTGGCGGGCTTAACGCGCCCCGACAGCGCTGTGCGTGCAGCATGCTTAGCAGCACTAGACTATGTTGATCTCACCGCAGTAGGGTGTGTGCCGGAACTGTGGCTCAACACAGGCGGCGCCGACACGGGAGACGCGGCGCTTGAGGAAAACGCGCGTCTGGCATCAGCACTCTGGGAAGACAATGTACTACAGGCGCAGACAGAGCTGATTGCAGCGATGGTGCCGTTCTTGGGCAATGACTCCGCTGAGTTGCGCACATGTGCGGCGCGTGCGCTAGCAGCAGCCGTGCGCGATGTGGACGAGGCTGGCGCAGTGGCCGATGCGCTGCAGCAACTGCAAGATGCCTACACGCACTGGCACATTTCACTGGAGCCAGATTATGATGAATATGGAATTGTTGTGCCGGGCACTCAGAACCGCAAGGATCCTGTGGACGCACGTGTTGGCGTTGCGGACGCGCTGTGCCATGTGGCACCGCTGCTGGAAAACGCAGAGCAGGCGCAGTCGTTGGTACGTTTCCTGATACGCGGGCGCGCGCTGGGCGAGCGCGCAGAACCTGTTCGCGTACGCATGCTGGCTGCCGGTGTTCAAGTTGCTGAAAGCCACGGTGCACGGTGGGCTGGCGATTTGCTGCCGTTGCTGGAGCGCGTGCTGGCCGAGCGCGACCGCGGCACTATGGCACAGGATCATGTGCGTGAGGGCGTCGTAGTGCTGTTGGGACGGCTGGCGCAGCACTTGCCGGCCGACGAGGCACCACGTGTAGCCGAAGCCGTGGAGCGTTTGATTGCGGCACTAGCAACGCCATCAGAGCCCGTACAGCGCGCTGTTGGCCAATGTCTGCCACCGCTGGCACGGCGCCTTGACGACGCCAGCCATGTCGCTGCTGTCGAGCGTTTGCTAAAAGACACGCTGGACACTACTAACTACGCCAAACGGCGCGGCGCTGCGTTCGGCCTGGCTGGCATGCTTAAAGGCCGCGGGCTGGGCGCGCTGAAATCCTTCCGCGTGGTTGACCGATTGCGCGAGGCTTGTAGCGATTCTGTCCCCACGCATCGCGAGGGCGCGCTGTTTGCCGTGGCGGCGCTGGCCGAGGCCATGGGTCGGCTGTTTGAGCCATATGCTGTGCAGATGGTACCACTGTTGCTAACTCTGTTTGCCGACCACGCGGTGGGCGTACGCAACGCTGCTTCTGAGGCAGCACGAGCCATCATGGCGAACCTCAGTGCCCACGGTGTGCGTCTAGTGATGCCGGCTACGCTACAGGCGCTGGTCGACGATCGCTGGCGCACTAAGAAGGCCAGTGTGGATATGCTTGGCGCAATGGCCTACTGTGCCCCGCGCCAACTGTCTGTATCGCTGCCTGCCGTCGTTCCGCGCATTGTCGACGCGCTAACCGACTCTCACGCACATGTAGCGGCTTCGGCGCGTGCTGCGCTGCAGCGCTTTGGCGACGTTATCCACAACCCTGAGCTGCAGCGCCTTGTCCCCGAACTTCTTGCTGCACTCGACGACCCAGCCGCTACGGACGCGGCGCTTCGTGCTTTGCTGTTCACTGCATTTGTGCACTACATCGACGCGCCATCTCTGGCACTGCTTATTCCTGTTCTCCAGCGCGCTATGCGTGCTCGTGCTGCGACCACTAAGCGTAACGCTGCTCAGATTGTTGGTTCCATGGCGGCGCTTACTGAGCCGGCAGATCTGGCCCCCTATTTGCCCGATTTGCTGCCCCTTCTGCGCGCAGTGCTTGTGGACCCTGTTCCTGAGACTCGCGCCACATCTGCCAAGGCGCTTGGCTCATTGGTGCGCAGCCTGCGCGAGTCGCGTTTCCCTACGCTGGTTGCCGATCTGATCTTTGTGCTCAAAAGCGAAGCTTCTGCCGTTGATCGCGCCGGCGCAGCCCAGGGTTTGTCTGAGGTTCTTTCGGCTGTTGGTCTTGAGCGCATGGAAGGGCTGCTACCCGAAGTTGTGGCCAACTGCGGCAGCTCCCGCGTGGCTGTGCGCGAGGGCTTCATGTTGTTGCTGGTGTATCTCCCTACCACCTTTGCCGAAGAGTTCCAGCCATTCCTACCCCGTGTCCTGCCCCCGGTTCTTTCTGGGCTGGCTGATGAGAATGAGCAAGTTCGGACTGCTGCTCTGCGGGCTGGTCGCATTCTGGTTGCATCCTTCGCTGGCACATCTGTTGATCTACTGATTCCAGAACTCCTATCTGCCATGCATAATGGAGCCTGGCGCATCCGTCAATCGTCTATTGAGCTGCTTGCTGAGCTCATCTTCCGTATTGCTGGTGTCAGTGCCAAACACGCAGAGCGTGAGCGTGAAGCTGCTCGTGCCGCCTTTGGTGTTGTGCAGGATTCTGATGCTCTGGATTCCGAGGGAGGTGACGTAGAGAGTGAATCTGGGGATGAGGATGAGGAGAATGATGCCGCTATCATCAGCAATCTGCGTGAGATTCTTAGCGAGAAGATTGGCGTCGAGCGCTGCCACCAGATATTGGCTTCGCTGTATGTGGCCCGCAGTGACGTTGCTATCATGGTACGTCAGGCGTCGTTCTCTGTGTGGAAGAGCATTGTTTCCAACACACCACGCACTGTGCGCGAGTGCCTGCCCAGCATCATGGATATTGTGCTGGCTGGTCTGGCCTCTTCCGAATATGAACGTCGTGCTACTGCTGCGCGGACTCTGGGCGATCTTGTTCACAAACTGGGAGAAGCTGTAATGTCGCGTGTAGTGCCTATCCTCAAGGATGCCTTGCGCGCCGATTCATCCTCCGAGACAGGTGGCTCCATCCGTCATGGCGTTTTCATTGGTTTGGCTGAGATTCTCTCAGCAACCGGCAAGGCCCATATTGAGGCTTATGCCGATGCTATTATTCCGCTTGTGCGTCGCGGCTTGTGTGATCAGGACGATATGGTGCGTGAGGCCGCTGCTGGTGCCTTTAATGGTCTACAGCAATCTGTTGGCCCGCGTGTAATCGACTCTGTGGTGCCGCCGCTTCTCAATGCGCTGACTAAAGATTCCTCAGCCGCTGAGGACAACGAATTAGAAGGGATCAATCCAGAACACGCTCTGGAAGCACTGCGCGAGCTTATGGCTGTACGCGCCAGCGTAGTATTCCCTGTGCTTATCCCTACGCTCACTGCTGTGCCAGTCTCAGCATTCAATGCGCGGGCATTGTCATCGTTAATTCAGGTCTCTGGTCAGGCGCTGAGCAAGCGCCTACCTCAGATTCTGCTTGCTCTATTCCAGTCGCTTCCTGTGCATCATGCAGCGGGCGACCAAGATGCTGAGGCTGCGCTGCGTGATACTGTTCGTGCTATTGTTGCTGCAGCTGCTCAGGATGAGAACACGCTAGATTCGCTTATGATGCTATTCCATGAGTCTGTCAAGGCTGGTGAAGGTTCCAACTTGGACAGGTCACCCAAGGACGCATCGCGGGTTGCCGAGGCATGCTTCGCTTTTGGCGCTATGTGCCAAGCATTCGGCCCCAATTCTGCCGCTCGCGGGCGTTCCGAGCTCGGATCCCACGTTGTGGACTGGCTGCGTATTTTGATCAGCCTACTGGCTTCTGCTTCCTCACTTGTTGTGGAAGCTAGCTGGAGTGCCTTGGATGCGCTCTGCAAGACTGTTCCCAAGGATGACTATGATGGTTATGTTGGTCCCGTTAGTCGCGCTGTGCAACAGGCCACCGAATCGCTGCCCCATGGCCAGAAAACGCTCCCAGGCTTCAACTTGCCTAAGGGCGTTGGTCCACTCTTGCCTATCTATGCACAAGGTCTGTTGGCTGGGTCTCCGAGTACAAAGGAGCGTGCAGTGCGTGGAATGGCTCGCATGGTGCGCTTTACCGATTCTGCTGCACTGCGGCCGTTTGCCACTGGAATCACCGGTCCGCTGATCCGCATTGTTGGCGACCGGCATCCACCTGTTGTCAAGGCTGCCATTCTCTCAACACTGGGCTTGCTTCTAAACCAGATTCCTGCGCTCATGCGTCCGTTTTTGCCTCAGCTACAGCGTACATTTGTCCGTGCGCTATTTGAGCAGGATGAAGCTGTCCGACGCCGTGCTGCCGCGGCACTGTCTGCACTGATTCCGCTGCAGATGCGTCTTGATCCGCTGGTGTCCGAGCTCACTGCTGGCATCAAACAAGCCGATGAACAGGGAATGAAGAATGCCATGATGAGAGCCATTTGTGCTGTTGTTAAAACGCCTAATGCCAGCACTTTGTCGCCGGCTAGTATTCAGAGTATCGAGAACGCAGTCACTGGACGAGCAGAAGGTGTCGAAACCAATGAGAGTGCAAGCGACATTCGCTGGCAGGCATTGCGTAGTCAGGCTTTCGGTGGACTGTGTGGCGTGGTCCCTGATGATGCAGCGCTTCGTCTTGTTACACACCATGCTGTAGCCGATCCGAGCGATCCGCCAATGGTCCAAGCAGCTAAACTTCGCTCTCTTGCTGCAGTACTTGCAGAGTTGCCTGCGTTATTCGCGGGCTCCTCTGAACTTCAGGGCCGTATTTCCGAGAGTGTGCAACAAGCTTTAGCACCCAGTGACAATGTTCAACAGATACGTGCGGTGCTGCCAGCAGTACACGTAGCTAAGGCGGCGCTTCTGAACAGCAGCATTACACCCCCTACTGGCGCCATTGTTGCTCCTCTGTTGAATGCGCTGATTCGTGTAGTTGATCCTGCTACCATGTCTTCGTTTGATAGCGATGCTCAGCATGGGGCGCTGGGAGCACTGAAGTCGCTTGCAAAGCACCGCTTTGCTGACATCGTCGAACCTATCCGTGATAGTGTTGTGCAAGCAGCAATGGCTCATGTCCGCGACCGTAACATTACCGTTAAATTGGCTGCGGAACGCTGTGCGTTATATGCTTTGCGACTTGCCAGGATTCCCAACGATTCATTTGATGGCAGCGAGGCAGGTTTGGAGAGCTATACAGAAAATATGGGCGGCCCGGCCTCTGAGAAGGGAAAGCAGGTTTTGGACTATTACCGCCGTGTTCTGAGCAAACTTGCAGAGTCTACCAGGGAACTCGACTTTGCTAGTGACGATGAAGATGATCCTGCTGCTGATCACACCGTCAAAGAAGATGACGAAAACAGCGACGAAGATGCATAATGTTAGAAGTTCTTTCATGTTCATCTACTTTCAGAATGTTTCTTGCAGGTGATACAGTAATTTTCCTACTTGTTCGTGTATTCGATTTATTTTACAGTCAATACTAGATTATCACTAATGGTAGGGTCAATGCGGGATTGTATAACGCCAGTCATGGGGTTCTAAGTGACAATATTTTCTATTAATCGTGAATTCACTAGATTCAAAGATGTCGCATTGTGCATGCTGTGATTTGTTGGTATCTATCCACTCCGGATTCACACATAATATATCCATCTAATACACAGTGTGGACATTTAAGGATTGCTGAAAGTGGCCACCAGAAGTATTGGATTTTAAGCAATTACCCTTGCTTCTTTGACAGATCATGAGCTTGTAAACTTGCTGCAAGGAAAAGGTTCAATAGTCACATTGGATCGTTAACATATTTGACAATACTAGATATTGTCTTCTTTTAAATTGGCTTTTGCTGCGCTTACTTTCCTTTTCCATTACTTATTTTTCCAACATTTGTGTAGAATTTTAATTTTTAAAACTATTTGCTTACACCTTGGCATCTTACAACTTTCCTAAATCTGTTTTAGAGCGACTTCTATATATCGCTGGTGAAGATGATATACATGAGCCTAAAGAATTCAAGGACCACCTCCCACTACTCTGAGTGTGTCGCGAATAGAGCTCAATAGTTACGCCTTTAGTCTATAGATATGGCGTGGCTAATTGCAAAAAGATCAGCGCAGAAATAACAACGATGTGCGCAAAAAATCAGAACTTGTTTGGACCTCGAACATTGAATATATTCGTCAGCGGAAGCTTAGCCACCGTGATAAACAGCTTACTATCGATATGGCTACTGATGGAAATCCTTTGGATATTAGTAATCTCAATTGGTCCAGTCTCACTTTGATAATTACATACGTCAATGAGAGGAGGGCCGTGGAGAAACCTGTTCAGGCACCGAATCCAACCTTGGAGATTAAGCAAAATTTTGCAAATGCTTCTCTCCTTTTCTTAGAGTATCTTCCGAACATCATTGATACTATTATCTAGAGTCTTCCGCGTCAAGGAATTACTAGGTTATTTGTGGAGACAATAACGTATATACATTATGGTTAAAGAGGCTACAATATTTTTAGAGAGCGAACTGGATATTATGTACAGCAACTTTCAGGACATTGGGAATCAGTATGTGGAGCCTCTATACACAAACATTAAGACTTTGGTTATTCGCAGAGAGATAAGAATTTTAGTTTCTCGCTATATGCTAATTGTGCATTTTCTGGCACTGCGGATTCCATCTCTTATCTTTACACATACGCCGAGCACCACGCACATTTAAGAGATTTCCTTGATTCCTTTAAACCCCATTATCCACATCTAGCGAATGTAGCAATACAAAACACCAAGTAACAATTTATAATAGTTAATTAAAATACTTTATTAAAGACGGATAGCACGATATTTACAATGTCGGGCAATTGCTGCCTGTAGTGATTTACTGGTATATGTGTTAAACTTGTAAAAAGAAATGAGGATTCGGTATTAAATCTGTAATGTACCAAATTTATTAACGGCGTTTAGATTTAAAAATCTACAACCATTTGGGGTAGGACAGATCAGAAAACGCGTTTTCGACAGGAATTTGAATATTTTGAAGCAAGTATATTTTGTGGATGTGGACAAAGAAAAGCCATAAAGGGTTAATCCCTTGAAGAGGGGGTGTTTTCAGTTCTACATTTTCAAAAGGAAAACAGAATTGCTTAATGAAGTCCAATTGCAAGCAAACTGATAATAAGAGATCATAAAAGAACTGGTTTCCTTTTTATCAAACCTTGTGGATGCTTTCCACGTGTACGCAGCGACGGTCATTTTTTGCGTATGCTTTTTGATTAAGCTTTTGCTTTCCTTTGGTAAAAAAGAAACCAAAAGAAATCAACTTGCTGCACAGCAATTAAACGAACTTTGTTTGGGATACAAGAAAATAATACACTTTAGTTCGCAGATCTTTCATTTGTATGGCTATCTTTTTTTGCTGTAGTTGGTCTTTCAAAAAATCCCCGGCGTTCTATCCCGGTCCTGGGCATAAATACGCCAAATTTTCCACATAAATTGCACTAAATTCACATTTTCCCCAAAGGTCTACGTAATTTTTTCTCACAATCACATACCACTGCACTCCATTCATTAAATTGTTATTTCTACATCTATCTTAATTATCTAAGCAGCCGAGGAAATGCGGGTATCTTTCCCTGTTTCTACTATTGTAATTTTTCTTGGCCTCTTTGTTGTGCTAACCCTGTCTTTACCAAGCAACCAACCCACTGAGTATGCAAACTCGCTTAAGGTCCGCAACCCTACTGACTGGGGTGCTGTTGACTGGAATGCTGTCAATTGGGGCGCTGTAAACTGGGGTGCAATCAATTGGGATACAGTATTCACTGTCAATCCGGCCCCTACAGCGGGCAAGCCTACACCAACAAAGCCTACACCAACAAAGCCTACGCCAACGAAGCCTGTGCCGACGAAGCCTGCCGATACAGTCACTTCCTCTAATACCCTGTGGGGTTTGGCATACTCTGCATACAATAACGACGGCAGCTTTGCAGGCCTTGACACCGTTACATCCGATTTAAAGAAGGCTGCCAAGATTACCAGCAACATCCGTCTATATGCTACTGACAAGCAACAGTTGGGAATTGTGATGCAAGCCATCAAGAACAACAACCTTCCCCTGAGCATACATGCGGGAATTTGGGTCCAAAACGGAGATTCTGCCATGCAGGATGAGCTCAACGGCTTTGTCTCTACAGTCAAGAAGTACGGAAAAGGTATGATTAAAGGCGTGTCTGTTGGTAACGAGGACATCTCCAATGGCGTGTCCGAGGGCACTCTGATTGGATATATCAAGAATGTGCGTGCTCGTCTTAAGAAGGAAGGTCTGGATGATATACCTGTGTATACAACTCAGGAGGATGGAAAATTCACCAAAGCCATGGCAGAAGTATCGGACATTGTTCAAGTAAATATCCAGACTATATTCGATAGCAGTTATAGTAGCCTCGATGCCTCGGTAAAATCAGTGATTTCGCGTGCCGACGCTGTCAAGAATAATATCGCTGGCGGCAAGCCAGTTCGTATTGGCGAAGTAGGATGGGCATCTGCTGGCAATACTGGCCCTTGTCCTCTGAGTGTAAACAACTTGGCATCGTTTGCAAAGAAATTCAAGTGCGCTGCTGCTTCCACCAAATACGGATACTTCTACTTTGAGTTCAAGGATGCTCTGTGGAAGAAAAAGATTATTTCAGGAAACATTGGTGAACAAGAATTCCACTTTGGTATATATGGCCCTTCAGGAAATCCAAAGTTTGACCTTGGCACATTAAACTCGTGTTAGTTTTTGATATCTTCTCTTCTTGCAATTCAAGCTAATAAAATTAATGATAGTTATCGGGGTTTGCGAGGTAATTATTTCGTGTGTATTTTTTTTAAACAAAAAGAGGTTTGAGGATCGCTTTTGTAGATTTTACCACATATATACGGATTCTACAGTAATAGTATCGAGCAGCACCAATTGTCAGTTTTGTATGGTTGCTGAGCCCATGTGCAGCGGCTATTTTCTATAGAATGTACTGGATTCAGATGTTGCTCTGTTATGCATTGCAGGTGGCCCTGGATTTTCATAAGACATTCCTAACCAAGCGGGCTATGTGAGATGGCGGAAAGCGCTCAGTGTGAACAGGTTTCAAAAACACATACAGAATACTTTGATTTGCTAAAGAATATATTATCGTTTAGAAAAGATTATTTTGGCGGGATTTGGTATAGCGGGTTTGCGCCATTCGAAAAATGCGTTTGCGTTGTAGGTGATATGTTGCTTATGCATGTTCGGAGAGGGAGTTGGTGTGGTTTGCGTTAGCAGTGGAAAGGAAAGAAAGTTCAGAAAACACTGCTTATTAGTATTAATTGTATGTTAATAGATACATACATCCACAACACATCCACTTAATCTACAAGTGCTCGCGCTTAGGCGACACAACATAGAAAAGCTTACTTTAAAAGTATCTTGTTCAACCAAAGCATTCTAGCAGAAGAATTGGTAAACCAAACAAACTGCAGATGCACGCTGTCCTCAGAATAATTTCAGCATTCTATAAAATACTATTAATTAGTGCATTGCGCTGGAACTCTGGGGGGGTTTTGCCTTTATCCAATCTGCGCTGCTTTGCATGCAAATTTTTCAACAAGTATTTTATTGTTAATAGTCGCGCTTTCTCGCTATTAAAGGCAGGGTAATTGGCCTGCAGATATCTTGGGCGGGGAGCCGCAGATACAGATGTAGAACTTGGGTTGGCGGTTATCGGCATTGTGCGAGCAGCCCTTCTTGGAAAACGAGGTTGCGGTGCTATTTGAGCATTCTTATTCACGAATTGAAATGCACCAGGGATTCTATTAGTATTTTTATATAGAAACCCCATAGGGACTATAGCATTTATCCCTGTCAAGTAAAAGCAATAAAAGCCGGCGCCGCAGATGTTGGTTCTCCTTGGCCTCCATTGCTGTTGACTATTACTGCTACCCATGTAGCAAAACAGGGGAAATTGCCATTGGCTGCTTCCTACTTCATATTCTACACAAACCACACCGCCAACTTCTCGCCAAAAATAATCAAC
>JANBQQ010000136.1:0-20481 GCA_027577275.1 Coemansia sp. RSA 988 | reverse complement strand
CTGCAATCTGATTTCTGAAGAGAAAATTTCCCAAAGCTTGCAAACAGCGATCTCTGCCCATGCTGCTGGATTGACAACAACATGCGATTTCCCCCTTGCTTCACTTTGAAGGCAAAAGCAGGTCATTAGCAGACAGTCCTTTGCAGGAGACATGCAGACCACAGCGTCTCATAGAAAAAGGAACCGGGCCAACCAGAAGAACAGGTGCGTCTGTGCTGCAACTGGCAGTTTTAAAACATCAACCAAGAGCTGCGCCTCCTTGTTCCTCAATCAACCTGCGTTCCCTTCTTTTTTACACCTTCTGCGTTCTCTCTGGGTTGCGTCAACATTCTCCGACTGATATTTTTTCTCCCAGCTGAGCTGGACCGCAACGCTTATACTGCACGTCCCCATCCCCCCAGACCACCCTCATCCTCCGACAACAAACCACCACCAATTTCCCCTTGCGAAACTACACTGTTCACTTCCTTGTTGCTTCTTGAAATACCTCAGCCTCCAATATCATTTTTCTTCCCTTTTTCCTCATTTGGCAATGCGAGCAAGTCTTGTTGCATCCATCGTGGCCGCATTTGCTGGGATCCAGCATGCTATCGCAACGCCCATCCCGGGTAATACGCTCGTTGGCGCTGGCGCCAATGCGCTTGCTATTCGGTATGTTCCTGCATCGGTGGATTGGAACGCAGTGGATTGGAACGCAGTCAACTGGAATGCAGTTAACTGGAACACAGTATTTTCTATCCAGCAAGAGCAACCCACCCAAGCTCCTGCTGCTCAGGTAGCAGCAGCAGCGGTCCCAATCCCAGTCCCAGTGCCATCAGTTATCAGCCCCAATCTAACCCCTTCAACTGGCTTTTATGATACCCTTAGCAACCCCTCGCCTGCACCCGCACCCATAGCATCGGCAGTCCCTGAGTATACATTCGCACCCGAGCCTGCACCCTACTCGTCTGCAAGTCCCGAGCCCATCCAGCCTTCCACGCCATCTGGAAGCCTACTGTGGGGGCTTACCTACTCGCCATACAATGACGACGGATCCTGTCCCGATGTTGGAACTGTCGCGTCGCAGCTACAGAAGGTAGCAGGCGTCACTAGCAATATTCGTCTGTACTCGACAGACTGTTCGCAACTGAGCAGCGCTATGCAGGCCATCAGCGATAACAACCTCCCATTAAACATCCATGCAGGCATTTGGCTTTCGGAAGGTGGCGCTCGCATGCAATCTGATTTGGAGGCATTTGTCACAGCGGCAAAGATGTACGACTCAAGCCTAATCAAGGGCGTGTCGGTAGGCAATGAGGATATCACCAAGGGCATGAGCGAGTCGACGCTGATCGGCTACATCAACCAGGTCCGCGCCCGTCTACAGGCAGAAGGAATGGGCCATATTCCAGTCTACACGACCGAGCAGGACGCCAAGTTCACTAAAGGCATGGCGGATGCGTCTGATCTCGTCCAAGTTAATGTCTACTCGATCTTTGACAATATCTTCAGCAGCGTGGACTCTTCGGTAAAATCAGTTATCCAGCGCGTTGATGCTGTAAAGGCCAATGTTGCTGGTGGCAAACAGGTGCGCATTGGTGAGTCGGGATGGTCCTCATCTGGTAACACTGGTCCGTGCCCACTGTCACTTGCTAACGAGCTCGCTTTTGCGCAAAAGTTTAAGTGTGCTGCGACTGCTGCCGGTTATGAGTACTTTTACTTTGAGGCGAAGGATGCTCTGTGGAAACAGGGCGCTGATGCTTCGGAGAAGAGTTTTGGTATCTTCAACTCTGGATACTCTGCAAAGTTTGATTTTGGTCTGCTGAACTCCTGTTAGACTTGTCCATGATATCCTTTTTGCTTTATTTTGGTTGGAAATGCTATTGATACACTTGAGCGCAAGCTAAAAAAAAGGAATGCTGGTCCAAAGGAACGTTGTCTGTAGGAAAGCTGAAAAAAAAAAAAAGAGTTTAGTGCCAATAGTCAGCAATTTACTACAATATAGAGCAGGGATGGCTTGATGTTGACAAAACAAACAGCCTTGTCATCGGTAGTTGCTTGCTGACTTTCTTGCCTCATTAAAAATCCCTGTTGCAAATGCCCACAAGTCGGCAAGTAGTAAGGGATTGCTACTTGATCTTTAATTCTTCTGGGAGCAGAATCTAGATAGTCAAAAACGGGCAACGTTCATTGATATACTTACTCTCTAGACGATTCCCCCCTCCTTCTTGCTATAAACCAATAGTAAAACCATGGACACATCGAAAAATCGCACTGTATTTGTGAGCGGGTTAGCGATGGAGGTTGATGAGAAGAGCCTTCATTCGGTGTTTATTACCTTTGGCGAAATCGTACAGGTTACACTACCACCAGATCCATCATCAAGTAACCGACATCGAGGATTTGGATTAATAGAGTTTGAAGAAGAAGAAGATGCACGGGCTGCAATAAGCAATATGAATGATGCAGAGCTCTTTGGAAAAACAATAAATGCTAGACAAGCACGATCAGGTACCAATACTACTGGTGGTGGCTCTATGATCTTTAACAAAGAATCGTGGATTGACAACAATATGTCTACAGCGGATCGAACAGCAAATACAAATGATACTACTCTTCGAAAGAGCAATACTAGAGTATTTTTGGAATTTGCTTTTGACGACCAACCTAATGGCAAGATTGAGATCGAACTGCGCGACGATATTGTACCGCGCACAGTTGAGAATTTCCGTGCCTTGTGTACAGGAGAGAAGGGATTTGGATTTAAAGGATCTTGTGCTCATCGTATTATACCAGGCTTTATGATGCAGGCTGGTGACTTTACTAATGCTGATGGTACTGGTGGCAAGTCTATCTATGGAAACAGCTTTGATGATGAGAATTTCTCTCTAAAACATGATGCCCCAGGAGTTCTGTCTATGGCCAACTCTGGTCCTGACTCTAATGGTTCTCAATTCTTTATTACTTTCGACAAAGCTCCATGGCTAGATGACAAGCATGTTGTGTTTGGAAAGGTCGTGCGTGGTATGGATATCTTGCGCATGGTCGAATCTCTGGGTGATAAGGATGCCCCTACATCTCCAAGAAAACGCATTACAATATGCAGCTGTGGTGTTGTTGCTGCTGCTCAAGCAACTTGATCATTAGTGGTTTTTGTAGATTGGATTGCTGTCTGTTACTTGTTTCTACATTTACATGACTGGTAGCTATGTTCATGGTTTGATTACATCTATTCCAACTCTTATAAAAAACGCCACTGCGGTCTCCCAAAGGCAAATTCAAAATAAGAGAAGCTCAGCTACTTGCTCTGCTCTGACTCTACCTGCTCGTAGTTATCAACGTTGATATCGTTAAGGCCAAGATCCTCGTTCTGCTCAAAGGTGCGCTCGTAGTCCTCGCAATTCATATTAGGATCTGGATCCGGAGCATAGATGTTTTGGACATACGAATGGGCCATGGGATCATCTATAATGATTGTAAACGGCAACACCTTTCCATCGGCAGTCTCCTCCAGGCGCTGCAAGAATTTTTTAAACTTCTCCCGTCTCCCAGAGTCCGCCGAGTCGCCTTCAAGGAAAGGAACCCGACCACTCAACTCCTCGTGTAGTTGGCGCAGGAGACCCTCGACCGTAGTAAAGCGGCCACCCATAGTGCCGGCAACCATATCCAAATCCAGCTCCGGCACGCTGAACGAGCTGGTTTCTGATTTGAGTATATCACGGGAAAGGTCGTCGCTGTCTTCGATCTTCAGGGTTATGCGTTTGCCCTTGGGGCTAATGGCGCCACCGCATTTAACCTCGTTCGACTTGAATCCGCACTTGTCGCATGTCGTGGACATAATAATAACCTCCTGGAAATGTGGAATATTGACCATCTGCATACGTGTGTCGCAAGGAGCACTGCATGAAGAGCAATTCGCTGGGAACGTCAGGATTTCCTTCGCCTCTGAGGCTTCCTTGATAGCCTCCATGACTTTCTTTGCTGCCTCCATCTCTTCTATCATATTTATCTGCTTCTTCTGCCCGACAAGTTGCTTCTCCTTCTCAGTCCACTGCGCGTCATCCGCATCGGGATTAAGGTATCCCATCTCGATCATCTGATCGCGCGTACGACGGTAATTGCGAACGGTCAGCTTTGGGTCAGGATTAGGCGCACAGAGGTTCTCGACATATGAATTCCCAGTCGGATCATCAACAACCAGCGTGAATGCGTATGGGCTGGTTTCTGTACCATCTTCATCGGGAAGTGCAAGGGCATTGCGCAGCCTCTCCAGAATGGCCTCGATTGCCTGGAACACTTCGGGTGTCTCCTCCTTGCGCTGCTCTTGGTCTGCCGCCAAGTCCTCAAGGAAGCGCGAAACAAGGCCCTCCGCAGTTGTTAACGAGGAGCTCGAGGCCGGCGGTGCAGTGAATTCTACCTCTGGAATCGAAATGGAGGCGGTATTGTTACGTACAATCTGGCGGTTGAGATCGGCCTTGGTGGTACACCGCAGATTATGTATATGTCCTGTTTCCTGCATTGCCTCTCCACTCCGCACTTCGTTGTTTCTAAACCCACAGTGCGGACACTCAAATGCCATTAGGATAACTGATTTGAAGTGAGGAATGCGAGTAAGAAGCAGCCTAGTGACACCATTGTTCTGGCACCGCATGCACAGACTCTCTATCTCGGATACAGTTGCCTCAGCATCCAGATCTTGGAATAGCTGCCCTTCGGGGTCTTTTGTGTCCTGGTCTGTGCTCATTCCGATGATAATTTTTTTATTTGTTTGGAAGAAAATAAAGGCGATGATAAATATGACAGAAGCTGTTGAAAATCCCAGAAAGCAACAATGAAGAAAAACAAGAATTGTCGAAGCTTTCAGAACACTTCACAAAAAAAAAAAAAAGCGTTGATTTGATATTTGGCAGATCAATGACACGATGTGTGTTCTAGGCTGTTCAGAGCTTATCACGCGTATTTGTCATCCTCTTGTCACCAAGCATCGTTGTTCTAATATTGCAGAGGAGAGAGAAAAGAGATGAGCAAACAAGCCCACAGTGAAGAAGTACTTGTCTTGCACACAGTCGCAGAGGTGCGTGCATGGCGCCAGACGCAACGAGAGCAGAACAAAAGTGTCGGATATGTGGCAACCATGGGCGCGCTGCACGCTGGACATCTGAGCCTAGTTGATACGGCGGCGAAAGTGTGTGACTCTGTGATAGTTAGCATATTCGTCAATCCAGCGCAGTTTGCACCAAATGAGGATCTCGACCGATATCCGCGCACACTGTCCGAAGACATCAATAAATTAGCCACAGCTACCCTACCTACTGGCACCACCCGTACTGTATTTGCTCCATCTGTAGCCGAGATGTATCCGCGGGGAATCACTACCGACCGCGCACGGCAGTGTGGCACATTTGTCGAAGTGCTAGGACTAAGCGAGGTATTGGAGGGCGGCACACGGCCGCACTTTTTCCGCGGTGTAGCGACTGTCGTGACAAAACTATTCCATATAATTATGCCAGACCATGCATTTTTCGGTCAGAAGGATGCTCAGCAATGCTGTGTTTTGCGCGCGATGGTACAGGACCTCCATTTCCCGTTGGTGTTCCATGTGGTTCCAACTGACCGCGATCCTAAAGATGGCTTTGCTCTGAGCAGCAGAAATGTGTACTTGACTCCCGAGCAGCGCTTAAGGGCTCCGTCATTTTATCGTGGCCTTTGTCGTGCGCGAGATTTGTTCAATACTGGTGTTGTTAGTCGCGAAACGCTTATTGCTGCTGTGGAGGAAGAGGCTGATGTTGGTGCGCTTGATATTGAATATATTAGTCTCAACAGTCCGGAGGACCTAAGCGAGCTTAAAACTGTTGGGAGCAGTGGTGCAATTCTGTCTGGGGCGTGGCGGATGGGCTCCACGCGCCTAATAGACAACATACTCATTGGTTTTAAATTTTAGAAAACTCAATACCTTGATGGCAGTTGCTTCATATTGACATGAACGAAAACTTGACAGATGTTTAGTCAAACCACAACAACAACGAATAAATACATATAAAGCATATAATAGCAAGAGAGCAGTAACAGTTTTGGATAGACACAGCGTAGATGATTTTAGCTATGGACTAGCAACGATACACAACACATTCCACCTATCTATATGTTGTACATATCCCTGTAAATGGAGTCTGGTGTTGCAGTGGGATTGTTACATATCGCAGTACCTGTCTGACTATTCTGCCCGCCAACGACATCTCCACCAACAGAGCAAACACACTGAATGTATGGTGCAAACAAGCTATACCAGATGCCACCAAAATAGACATACGCAAGCACAAAAATCTTTGCAAAAAACTATATTTATTGGTACAAGGAAAAGAACCACATTCTGAATCGAAACATGCAACTTGTGCCATACAGTCAATGCGCGGGTAAGATAGGGATCGCAAGGAGAGTACGATTAGTCGAACAGACCAAAGCCCATGTCATCGTCAGACTCTTCCTCCTCCTCGGCAGCAGCAGCCGGTGCAGAGCTCTCAGCAGCAGGCGCAGCAGCCGAAGATGCGGCAGCAGCAGCAGCGGCCATGGCTTCGGGGTTGTCGAGGAGCTCCTTGATCTAAGCGTATGATAAACAAGCAAAAAATCATTTGGTAGCATTAAAATATAGATTAGTAGTTTGTCCACCACATAAATGAGCCAACCCATGTTTGCATGTATAGAATACAAGTGGTGGCCTCAGAATATACCAATTTTAAATCATTGTGGATCATCGATTGTTCACAAGACATCTTAGGCGCAGCCAAATGTACAGAATATTGTGCAACGTAGCAGCAACAGATGTAGATACTTACGCTCTCGGCAGCGGCAATGGTATAGTCGGTGGCGACAGACAGAGCCAGAATATCCTTGAACACATTGATAGTGAGGTGAGGAATGGCAGGCAGGGCCAGGTAGTCGATAGACAGCGAAAGGGAAGCAATGGTGGTGATTCCTTCCATCAGATGATCAATGAGGTCATCCTCGGTGATATCCAGGACAGCCGATGAGAAAGTGGCACCGTCATCGTAGATCTGGGAAACAACAAGACCATAGGTGAAAGGAGAGATACCCAGCTTGTTGAGCAGGGTGGCCTCTGAAGCACCCACCCTTTCGCCAACCTTGACCAGATGCACATCATTGGTGATCTCAATGGTACCACGAGCAATCTTGGTGGGGATACCAAGGGCCTGGAAGAAGGAAGTCTGACCGGGCTCCATACCAGTGTTGCCAGCTGGGACAAACACATCAACAGGGGCAACAGCGTTGGCACGAGCAGGCGCAGCAACGCGGTTCGAGGTAATCTTCTCACGAATGTCCTTCATGTCACCGTTGGTAAACACAAACCCAATGTTACCCTTGACAAAAGGCAGCAGAGCCTCGTAGCTCGGGTTGTTTGGGATCAAACCACGCAGAGCACGACGGACCATAGTGTTCTTTCCCATCAGAATCTCTGCCTCACCGCGCAGGGACTGACGCACAACGTGCATCTGCTGCGAGCTGACATTGTCGACATTGACAATAAAAATCGTCTGGTAGGTGCTGAGCAAGTTCTCAAGCTTGGCGAAGTATGCAACCTTCTTTTCTCCCTTAGCCATCGTTTAGCTGGTGTTTTCAGTGAGCGAGGGGATTAACGCGAACGGTTAAAATTTAAAGAGCTACAGATTCGAATCAAGCTTAGAATGACAGAAACGCTGTTTTGCCGAATTTAGTTATTGCTGCCCTTCTCTCCATTCTTTTTTTGTCCCTGATGCATCCGCCTAAGGACGATGGATTCGACATTTTTCGGACACGGTGTTTCGCTGTTCTAGTCATCGGTAGATGGATACTCACCAGAAAGTGCCAAAGATACGCAATTTTTCTTTATAGAAGTAAGAGAAGGATTCAGGGAAAATGTCAGCAAGAAATCCCATCTACCCCAACCTCTAAAAGTGCAAGCCTGATTATTTAATTAGATTCTTGCCATAGCAAACGACTGTTAAAGTTAATGTGTCTCGACTCGGCTCGACAAGGAACTGATTCAAACCACTTTTCTTTTGACACAGTGGATGTCGAGTGGCAACTCCATGCAGCACGAGAGCTTTGCTGAGACTGAAAGGAGTAAGGAACTCTGGATGCCATAGACACCTCTTTCTCTTTCTTAGCATCACACGTTCTCTCGCATACTGTAGCAAACGTCTCCTGCTAATTGCATTGTATAACAAAAACAAACAGCACTCGGTCAGATACTTCTCCGCAAGAACCGGACACTCCAACTTCCTGACAACATTATAAACATTCTTTGCCTTTGAACACTTTGCTCCCTCTTGTGACAATTATTAAGAAGAAAAAGCAGACTATAGACTTCCAAGCTAACTATTGTCAGTTCTCATAGACAATATTATTATTCCTACCAAAAAGCGCTGTACTGTTTTATTAGCACAACTTTGTTAAGGTTGTGTAAGAGGGACTTGTCTTGCGGATAGCAGCAGTTGTTTGTTGGAAATGGATGACGAGGGTCCGGCGTTTTTGTCGTTCAGTGGACTTCCAGACGAGGATGTTTACGATTTTGTGACAAACGTTGACTCATTGCGTAAGCATTTCAAGTGGTCCAACCAAGTAACATTTTGTTATGCGCGAACGATGCTCAAGGGTTCAGCGCGAAAAATCGTACAAAGCACAAAGGCAGGAAGCAGCAATAGCAGTGGCAACGAGCACCAGAAAAGCAGAGTTCTTAGTGATGAGGCAGTAGATCCAAACTCATGGAGCAATTTACGAGCATCACTGGTGTTTGAGTTTACGGAGCAGTACAAGAAGGACCGTGAAATGGTCCAGCTGTTGGCTATGCGGCAGCAGGCTGGAGAGAGTTGCTCGGAATATGCGCAGCGGTTTGTTGGATTGGTTTCGGGGTTGATAGTGGCGCATCCACTGGATTCGAACATGTTGGGCATATTGTTTGCCAGCGGGCTGCGCAGTGAAAAAATGCGTTGGGAGCTGCTGTTGCGCCGTCTCAATACTATCGACAAGGCGGTTGGATACGTGGCGCCCGATCAACTGTACAAGGTGGCCAAGCTTAGCTCGCTACTGTCGCCCCTCCCCATGCCTGTCTCGGCTGTGGGTAGCGTTGGCGAGCTGTCGCCAGCTAGTGAAGAGTCGGCCTCGTTTGCCGCTACCCGGCGGAATGACAGCACTGCAGCTTCGCACACATTTGTTGACGAAGCCGATGAACAGAGTTTGCAGGATGTCTATGGCGGAGCGGACGTCAACAACAAGACTGGCTCAGAACACAACGCAGCCGACAGACCGAGTTCAGGGCACGACTCGACAACGCGAACCGTGCGAGGCTCTACAGTCAACGGTGCGTCGTTTTCTCTGGATGACGATGGCGAGGTTGGCTTCCAGGATCCAACTCACGCTCAACAATCAACAATGCCATGGCCAGCCGCCACCATGGTAACAGCACCAGCAGCATCAACGGTAGAGACAGCAGATGGGTACGATGGCATGGGAGCTGAACCCGGCGACGAGCAACATGTCCAGTCGCACTCTCCCCTGGGTGCGAATGGGTATTGGACGCCACCGCGTCTCCCAGATGCTCGGCAGCGACGGCAGCATCGCCAGAGCATGTCGGCGTATGCACGGACAGCAGCACACACTTCTGCAAGTGTCTCGGGCATGCTTCCTTCGCAGAACTCGTGGCAGGCAACAGCAAGGCAGCACCACACTGCGCTCCCACGCACTGGTAGCGGCGTACCCAGCCGAGCAGCGCTGCCGTCGTCTCTCTATGAAGCGGATGCACACGGGTACGACGACGATTACCAGGACTTTCAGGGACCTGGAGCTCTCGACCGCTCGCAGTCCAAGGCCAGTACGGGGACTGGGAGCGAGCCCGAAGACCAGAACCGATCTGCGTCGGAGCTTAACAGCCTTGCGGACCAGCTGGAGAATCTGACATCGATGCTGCGCATCCAATCAGACGCCCGGCGTCGGCGGCCGCGGCTTTGCTACCGCTGCCGCCAAAAGGGCCACATTGCCGCAGAATGTCCGCTGCCGCCGGATATGGCAGTGCCCAATCAGCAGACCCGCGAGCGGATGGGGCTTGGCGGATCGACACCACAGGCGGGATCCAAGACACTTCCCAGGTCAAGCGCCATGGCACCGCCCCCCTTGGCCACCGGCTCTTGGCGCGCGCCCAGCAGCAGCAGGTCTGCTACGCAGTCGCGCAGCTACACGCAGTCGTGGGGGCGGAATGCCTTACCGAATATGTCCAACCATGCCCATTGATACCCGGCCACTTTTTCACACATTCTTCGTCTGCAGGCTTAAAGCGTCTGAATGGCAGAAGCCTTGGGTATTTCTGCAAACCCCTTCCCAGATCCACTCTTTGGAGTCCGGCTCCCTGGCTTACCCGGAGAAAGTCAGCTGTGTGCCCAGCGCGCAATTGTTCTACCATTCCTCACACATGGCAATTGAAGCAGTAACAATGTTTACAGCAAGAATTCGTGTGCAGTAGACATCTGCCATTCTGCTGTTTACAAGCCACAGAGTCATTCCTTCTAACATAACAACAATAGTTCTGCAGCTGTTGAATACAACTTTGAAATGGCAATTATTGATGATATTGCAAGCCAGAAAAAACCCCGCTAGCTGTGGCTTTTTTTCTTGCAAGGCCATTGTTGAATTTAAATGTTTGATCATTCGTCCTTCTGTCTGCCAAGCCAAATAAATATGCACACCGCAGCGCACATATGCCCAAATCTTCCACTAGAAATTATTACTTTACTCGCTGCTAACGTCTCTACTCGCTGCTAACGTCGCTTTACTTTTACGTAGAATAAGATTTTGCACTTCACCCAACTTCATATACTATATTTGTAGATCATTACATTGCGTTAGCAAATTTTTCCATTGCTATATTCTCTCTTTTTTTGTATAGACGCGAACCATAGTCAGTCTACAAGATATGCAGATACTAGGAAAGCTTGCAGTGGTGACAGGTGGAGCCCGAGGCATCGGTAAGCGAATTGCAGAGGTATTGGCCGATAAGGGTGCCAGAGTTGTAGTGGGAGATGTACTCGAGTCTGGGTCAAAGGTTGCCGATGCAATAAATAGCACCAAAGGCCAAAAAGTGGCAGTGTTCGAAAAGTGTGATCTAAGCAAGACTGCTAATGTTCAGGCATTGATGACGCGTGCACAAGAGGAATTTGGAGTACCAGATATTTTCATTAATAATGCTGGTGTTGGTGGTTCCTTCTTGTGGACTGATTCAGACTGTGAAAACCTTTCCCGCATAATCGACATCAATCTTAAAGCGCCTATCGAGGCTACACGTCTTGCGGTACGCGGATTCCTCGAAACCCAGCGCAATGGTTGTGTAGTAAATGTATCGTCGGTTTCAGCCTTTGTGCCTCTCGAATTTTCTCCAGTTTATGCAGCGGCAAAGGCAGGATTGGTCAATTTTACAGCTTCGTGTGCTTCACTTGCCGAAGGTACTCCGTCTATTCATGTCAATGCTGTTTGTCCAGTGTTTGTTGACACGGCTATTGTCCGAGAGAATGTGCCCAAAGAAGTCAATGACATTCTTCGCTCCCATGGAGAGCTCTCTATTGATGATGTTGTTGCGGAGGTTATTAGGTGCATTGAGGACGAATCCCTTGCTGGTGATACTATCAGAATGCGTGCTGATGGCCCGGCTACCCTACACGATGGTGTAAAGGCAAGACCCCTTGGGTTTGTTGACATGCTGAAGACCCGTGCTACAATGGCATCCAATGCTAATCAGCATCAGCAGCAAAATCTATCGCAGCAGTCTACGCTACAGCAACAGCCCGAAGCTACTTCCGCTCAATTTTAAACATTCGGTGGCTGATGAAAAATCCTGAATGCATCTATCTTTTTCGGTTGTCGCTTTAAATACTGGTTTTCTATCACGTTCTCTTTCTTGATTTGGCTTTCAATTCATTCAGAATCCTGTTGCCTTGCATGGCAAAAAGTATCCAAAAGCGGAATGCAAAGTTATTGGACTAACGGAACATAGTGGCTCCGAGTTCCGGTTCAGAACATCATGTGATTATAATTCCCAGCCATTGCATGTGTTTTTGTCACCTTAAGGACATTGAACGTGCATTTACGCTATCAAACTCTTGTATTCCCCCCCTTTACGCCTTTTGTCCTTTCTATTTCTTGAACAGACACCTCCACTACAATAATAAAACTAAGAGATGCAGATAACGGACAAGGTAGCTGTTATTACTGGTGGTGCGCGCGGGTTTGGCAAGCGCATGGCAGAGATGGTTGTTGAAAGAGGTGGCAAGGTAGTTTTGGGCGACATCCTCGAAGAAGGCATAACAGTAGCTGATGAACTAAATAGTCAAAGCAAGTCAGGAAAAGTGGCTGTCTTTCAGCAATGCGATGTAACAAAGTCTGCCGATATCCAGGCACTTGTATCACTGGCAATAAGTGAGTTTGGTACGCTGGACATCATGGTCAATAATGCTGGTATTGGTGGTACGCTTCCGTGGTCAGAGAGCGATGACGTCAACCTCGCAAGGACCATTGACATTAATCTGAAGGCGCCAATCGAGGGAACGCGATTGGCAGTACGACACTTTATTGAGCGCGGATGTCCTGGATGTGTGGTCAATGTGTCCTCTATGATGGCATTCTTTCCAGCAGAGTTTAGTCCCGTGTATGGCGCTACTAAGAGTGGCATAGCTAACTTTACTGCTTCCTGTGCAACTCTGGCCCAAATGAATCCGCCCATTCATGTCAATGCTGTGGCGCCTAACTTTGCTGATACTGTCATGGTTCGCGATTTGATACCCAAGACAAACAATAGAGTGTTCAATAAGACAGGCATGCTGACAGTAGATGAAGTTGTGGTACAGATGATTCGTTGCATTGAGGATGAGTCGCTTGCTGGTGACACTATTAAGCTTCTTCCTGGAAGACCTCCGCTTATCCACAAGGGCCGTAAAGCTATTGTATCTGGTGTGCTTGCTGGTGCCAAACTTTAAAGAAACGATGGAGGCTTTCTTTTATCGCCAGTGCGCTGCTTCGATTTATTTGGGGAAGCCCCTACAATTGGATCAAGATATCATTATCAATTTGTTCTTGTCTGTCTGTCACTGTTGTGGCATTTGGGCTTTTGGATAACAGATGAAAAAAAAGGGTTTCTGGATTATTCCAGCTGTATCACTATTACGACCTCGCACTCAGAGGCAAACAAAATCTAGAGCGAGTTTACTTTTTTAAACAGCGACACATTTATCTTTTAACCTCCATCTGTACCGCAGCACTCACCTTTAGTAATCGTGACAGCGTTTTTTTAACGAAAAGGCGTAAGTCAGTTTTATTGTTTTTTGGAACTTTATCGTTAGCGCACACAAAAAAGAAACAGAGGTCATAGCTTGTCAAATTTTAGACAGATCAATAGCAAAAAAAAAAACGAAAGGCAAACCTATGAGCTTTTATACAAGACGTTCAAGTAACATCTCTTCATAGAGTTGTTCCGAAGTGAGACTATACATCTCATCAATGAAGGCTGCACGGAAAGTGCCTGGCCCCTTTACATCGGTTCTACGAGCAGCATGTTCAGCAGCCAGATTAATAGCAGCCATGCCTGCAATTGCTCCAATTAGTGGATCAACATGTGCTATTGAGTGGATATAGGTAGCCAAAGCGGTGCCAACCATGCAGCCGGATCCTGTGATAGCTGCCTGCAGCGGGTGTCCATTACGAATGGCAAAGGTCGACCTGCCATCGGATAGATAATCAACAGTACCAGTCATAACCACTACGCAACGCTGTCGAAGACTGTACTTGGTTATAATGGCAGCAGGATCGGAGAACCCTCTTCCTATAAAGTCAACGCCTCGCAGTTGGGCCTCGGTTGATCCAGTGAGTGCAGCAATCTCGCCTGCATTTCCTTTAATAACATGAGCACCAAAATCGCGCAGCAGTTCAGCAATGACTTTTGCTCGGTATTTAGTAGCACCAGCGGCAACAGGATCAAGAATAATAGGAGTATTGTGTAAACGTGCCTGTTGCATGGCTGCACGCATTCCGGTAACCTGCTGCTCGCCAAGTGTGCCTACGTTGATGACAAGAGAAGAAATGGCGAGCGCCAGATCGTGCTGTTCTTCAGCTTCTGTGGACATGATAGGAGATCCTCCCATAGCAAGACATGCATTGGCGCAATCGTTGACCACTACAGTATTAGTTATGTGTTGAACCAGTGGTTTAAGCCACCCTGATTTGGTATGCGCATAGACATCTGCTGCCGCACGTCGTACCTCCTGTAACTCTCCTCTCGATGCCACATCAGCGCTTGGTCTGGCTAGCCACGACTCCTTCAATGCAAACTTTATCTGTGCTAGCATTTCCTGTGCAGCTGAGCGAGGATCCTCTGCTGCCATTATTGCCGATACAACAGCTAGGCCATCCAACGCAATGCCATCTCTTAGAGTACGAGTACTATCTAGTACGTGTACTGCATTGTATGCGTTGATCCCGCCAATGGTTACCGCACGAATCGGATAAGTGGGATTTGGCACCTTGAGCACATGCTCCCAGATGTCGCGAATACCACTTGGACCCTGGGGCTCGACTTTCACTTGCTTTGTGGGAGTGGCGTAGCAGGTACCAATACCCAAGTAGTTGACACCACCGCGCACTGCTGCCTCTGCCTCCTCTGAAGTCTGCACTGTCATGCCGATTATCTTATCAGGTCCTAGAATGCGACGAGCGTCTGCCAGTGATATGTCGTCCTGGCCTATGTGTACTCCGTCAGCATCGACTGCCAGTGCCACGTCAATGCGATCGTTTATAAGCAACGGTACTCTAGCCTTGCGCGTCACTTGCAGTACCTTGCGTGCCAGAGCAATGAAATCACCAGTTTCAGACGCCTTCTCACGCAGTTGTACTATTGTAACGCCTCCCTTGATTGCCTCATCGACGGTCTGCACTAGCGTCTTATTCTCAGACAACATGCCACTGTCTGTGACCAGATAGAGTGTGAGGTTGAGTTTGGGCCCTGATGCCGCCATGACGAACAACTCCGAATATTGAAAACAATAATATTGATAATATTTCACAAGCACTTAAAGTACAGACGGAAATTGGCAAGCATCAAATGTACCCTTATCCGCTGGAATAAATGGCGACGCCACGGGGATTTCATTTACTTGTCCGGAACTGGAGGAGGGGCAATATCAGCGACACAGCAATTCAATCGTGGCACTAAAAGAAAAAGTAGCGGAAACCTTACTCTCTTGCTATCTCGGCCTTGCATAAGCTTGAGACTAAGTTTTACATTGATCTGTAATTGATATACACTGTATGGTAATGGCTAGCATCCAAGAGCAAAAGCAAAGGCCGCCGCCAGCGGTTCTGACCATTGCTGGCAGTGACAGCGGCGGCGGTGCAGGGATCCAAGCTGATCTCAAGACATTTATGGCGCATGAGACTTACGGGCTATCGGTTATCACAGCAATTACTGCTCAAAACACTCTAGAGGTGCGTAGTTCCGTTCGTGTATCGCCAGAGATGGTCACCCAGCAGTTGGATACGGTGATGGCAGACATCGATGTGCGTGCAGCCAAGCTTGGTATGCTTGCAGATGCTCAAATCATAGAAGCAGTTGTAGAGTCATGGACGCGTGCAATCAAGGGTTTATCTTCACCTCCTCCGCTGGTCATCGATCCTGTCATGGTGGCTACCAGCGGCGAGCGATTGCTTGACGAAAATGCAATGGATGCTCTGCGCGACAAATTGCTACCATTGGCAAATATTGTTACTCCAAATCTCCGCGAAGCCGAGACTATCTTGGAATTGGCAGCAGGCTCTATCGACTCTATTGTCGCAATGGAGAAAGCAGCTGAGCAGATTTCGAAGCGATTTGATATTGCAATCACCATAGTCAAGGGCGGACATCTGGACAAGGCAGTGACACCAGACGGAATGGTCGATGTAATGTATGAACAAGAGACTGGCAAAGTCAGACATATTGTAAGTCCACGGATCGACAGTAGAAATACACACGGAACTGGATGCACTCTGAGTGCGGCAATTGCTGCGAACCTGGCAAAGGGCGCAGAATGTGTTGACGCGGTGCAGCGTGGAATCAGATATGTTAATGAGGCGATCCAAACCTCCTACACTGTTGGTCAAGGTGCAGGGCCAGTCAATCATGCATATGCACTTTGCAAAATAGATATTGTGCAACCAACTCTACAGAACCCGTATCCATTTACAGAATACCTAAAGTCACACACACGCGGAATGTGGGAACAATACACCAACCATCCGTTTGTTGAGAAGGCTGCAATGGGTACAATGGATAAGAACGTGTTCGTCCAATATCTGAAACAGGACTACTTATATTTAAAACATTATGCCAGAGCCAATGCACTCGCTGCATTCAAGAGCGATTCCCTACGCGAGGTTTCTGATATGATAGAGGCCATGCAGACTTGTGTGCGCGAGAGTGAGCTACATGTAGAAATGTGTGCTCGGTGGGGCATTACACGCGAGGAGATTGAGAAGGCAGAGGAGAGCTGGAACAGTGTTGCTTACACTAGGTACATTATTGATCGCGGAATGTCTGGCGATGTGTTGGAGCTTCTGGCCGCCATGTATCCGTGTCTGCTTGGGTATGGGGAGGCTGCATTGATTGCTGCAAAGCTGAAAGAGAGGCGCGAGGAAGATAATCCATATTGGCAGTGGGTCAGTGCATATGCTGGAGCTGAGTTTCAGAGCGCTGTGGCCAAGGGCCGCCAGATGATTGAGCGTCTGGTGCAGAAGGAAATGGTGGGCGGTGCCCGTCTTGCACGCCTGGTAGCCACATTCAACGAGACTGTGAGGCTTGAGATTAGCTTCTGGAGCACTGCACTAGAGCTAACGTCATGAAATGAAGGCCCGCTATAGTCTCACATTACACACTACCTGTTGCCATACTGTCTAGTTGCTTTTTAAATAACTAGTTTTCGACAAGACAATGTTGCCTCTACCCTGTGGAAATATCGATATTTAGAGTTTAGATAGTGGATACCGTAAATTGGAATTATCTTTCTATGGTGTGTCTAACTATGAGGGATTCTATTTATTAAACCTATAGTTTCACTACTTAGCATAGGCTAAAATGACACCGTTGACCTGATCAAAATGCCTAACGTGCATTTGTTCAGCAGCGCGCATTGCGCCTGTAACTGCGCACAGATTCTAATACAGTGCATGTAGTTATCCAATAGCAAAAGCACAGGCCAACGGCAGAAATGCTAGCAACTCTAAACCCTAATCAAAGCAGTTACGGCCTCCACTAAAACAGGGAAATGTCAAACAAGGAGATGCCACTGTTAATGCTACCCAACCACCAGGGTCCTGTTGTTCATGCTTTGTTTTGCTACTAGCATACAGCTACAATTGTCGATGAAGCTCCCTAATCCCTTTGTGACCCTTCTTTCACAACCACCATATGAGCCTAAAACATACAGAAAGCAGTGTTGAGTCTTTGTTGTTGAAGGGCGATTGACAAATGAAGGGTAAACAAACACAAATCATTTTCGTGAGCCAAGTGACAATTCCCAGACTGCCTCTTTGGCATTGCTAGCGTGGTTTATCTTTGTAGCGAGTGGGCTATCTTTCTAGACAGCGACCGCAGGTATACGCGTGTCCCGTCATTCATGTCACACGTGCATACGCATCGATCATTGTGAAATGATCGGCTAAAAGGGTAGGTTTTTTGCGAGACATTTGTGCATCTGCAAAGAGAATGGCAAATGGGATGATCATTGAAATGAGAGAAGAAGTGCTCCTGTTGCAGCGGCTGCAGCAGTATACAGAGTTTTTTTGCACTATTTCTGGGCCGATCCACCCACACGATCCACAAGCGCCTTTGCGTGTTAGTGCATGGCGAGCTATGCGGCCTGAGTGCATACAAACTGAACCATTGGCCAAGTTGCAAGAAGCAGCCATTCTTTTCTGATGGGCGCAGAAATAGCTGCAGATGAGCGCATGCCAACAAAAGAGCAAAAATGGATGGGCGAGAAGCACAGCTGCGTTTGAGTGTCAATGCAGGTCCTGCCTGCATCATGGGTTCGGATTTTGGACTCTTTCCTGTGCCGCTGTTGCTAATACGCGCAATGTCTAAAATAGAGTGCGCACGAAGTCTGCTTGTCGCTGAGAACTATCCGTGCACTGAGCATTGAATCCCTGGGAGCGCCCATCCAGCTCACCTGCACCCGAGTCGCTGGGTGATGGGCGCCACCACCAACTACTGGTCAAAAAAAATAATCCGCGCATTCATTCAACATGTTTTAGAACTGCGACCTTTTTTCCACACCACAGCTACTACTTCCTCCCTTTTCTTTCACTTTCAAAAGACAAGCTTGTTTCTATTCCTTTATCCATCCGTATTCCTTTATTCTCCACTTGTTTTTCGCTTGCGTCTTCAATTGCAAATTCGAACTTTTTACACACATTCACTCTCTATCCACTTTTTTGTACTATCCACAGTGACCCCTTTAGCACATTGCCTTTTTTTCTTCCTGCCCGACCGAATGAAGCTGGAGCAGAAGCTGGCTAAATGGGTTGAGCGGCCCGAGGAGGACGACGATGGTGACTATGGTCTAATAATTGACGCTAGCGTTACGGCCGAGGGCCCTCCACGCGCAATGCCGTTTCCTCCAAAGTTCACAAAGGCTGGCTCGTGCTCGCAGCTGCCAGTCAAGCCAACGTTGTGCTCGCCAGCATCGCTGCTTCCAGCAAACATCCGCACACTGGGGAGACCCATGGATGGCGGATATCCACAGCGGCCAAGCGCGCGCCCGTCGTTTTCGACACAGGACGTGCTGCAGCGCTATGCAGAGCCCGAGGACTCGGAGAACTACGATGACCTGGTGCTACCGGAAGAAGAGGATATGCTGGACCGGCAGCTGACGCAGTGGAAGACACCATGCAGGCGACTACCGTCATGGCCCAACAATCTGGCTGACGAGGTAACCATGTCAGGGGCCACCGCAGTGGAGACAGCGAGCGCAAAGGCGGCGTCGGCGGCACGCGCCAGCGAGGAATCCAAGCACACCCCAACCCTGGGTGTCGTTGCCTCCAGGCGCCACGCACTGGCCGCCACCACTGCTCAGCCCACACCCCCAAACAGCTCTTTAGCCCAACGGCAGCCGTACAGTGTATCTCGCAAACCGCCCATGCAGGCACAGACACAGGCGCGGCAGTCGCGGCGGCCAATGCTGATAAAGAACGTGCCGCACGCGGCTGAACCGGTGGTGCTTGGGCGAATGCGCTACGACCCCGCCCGCTGCATGTGGATTGGAAACGAGGACGAAGGCATGCGCATTGCCAGCGCCATTGCCGAATCAGAGCGACAACTGCGCACACGCAACATTTCCCGCAGCGAGCACCGGTTGATCGACGCCAGCAAGCTCGCGCGCAAAATTTCAAAGCGATCGGGACACCCAAGCCTCGGCGCCGCAGACTCCATGGAAATTGACTCGCCCGAGTACGGCAACTCGCCTGAGGCTGGGGAGCCGAGGTTTGTGCTGCAGGCGTCAGCAGCCGCCAACCATCGGCGGCGACTGTCGCCGACGAACCCATTGACACAGGCGTCGATCGAGGCGACCAAGGGCCGCCCAGCGCTGATTCCACCGTCGGCGGCGTCGCTGGTCAATCCGGCGCCTGGCTCGGCAGTCGGCAGTCGCGCGCGGCCGATATTTGACCCACAGAGCCTACGTTGGATCGATCCCAACGAGAATCAGCTCGGGTCACAGGACCCGTTCTGGGACATTGCCGACCTACCGGTAGAACCGTCACCCATTGATGCAATGCATTTTGGCGGACGTCTGCGCAGCGCCTCCGAGGCGATTGGAGGCGACGCCAGAGACTGCTTTGTGCTTTCTGACGAGCAGATCGAGGCGTACCACCGCGAGAGCATTGACTATGAGGCGTTTGCGCGGCACTGGTTCCCAAGGCCGTCCACATAGCCTCTACCTGACCGCCCTCCCAGCTGGCCCTGCGCCACCCCTGCATTGCACGCCCCTTTTTTATACCACGCTGGCTGAGGGCGGGAAATATCCGCGCCCTTTGCCCGCGTTCATCTCCGACTGGCAGAGCCGTTCTATTCTGTGTATGGCCTGTACTACCACAGGCGCTGGGGAGGCTTAGGCGAGGGTAGTGTGGGCTTAGCACAATACTCCCCACTGGCTCCACCAGCACAATACGCCCGCTGCCATTCTCTTGTCAATATTTCGTCACATTTCCGCGCTTTCTCGCGTCTCCTTGCTTTCCAACAGTCTTCTCTCGGCGCTTTTCCGAGCTTGCGTTTGGACGAGTCCCCCCACAGCTGCGCTCCTCGTCCGCACTCCACCGCAGCCGTTGGTGGAAGGGGGGTGGGTTGGAGCACAAAAAGAAGAAAAACAAACATTACTGCGCTGCTAACATGCTAGCGTCCAAAAGAATTCTAATATGCATGAAAATAGTACTTACACGTTCTCA
>JANBQQ010000135.1:11417-36795 GCA_027577275.1 Coemansia sp. RSA 988 | reverse complement strand
AACGCTTCGGCATAGTCGATAAGCTTGGTGAGAGTGTCGCGTACCATTAACAAACGAAGGTGTGAAAGAGCCGCTTCTCTGTTGAATCGACCACCAATTCCACTCTCTCTCAGCACGTTTAGCTCCAATCCATCCATCACAAATACCGTTAATGGTTTTACCAGGCTTGATAGTAGCACAACAACCAATACAGGAAGCCCGCATATTTGAAGCGCATATTTTGTATTGTCCCAGTAGGAGTCGCCTAGTTTCCTTAGCTCAGGATCTGTGGGCTTCAGTTGTTTGATAGGCAACTTGTTGGCAGATTGAACTGGCAGTCTATCCTTGGATACATTTACTGACAAACTGCTCTTGCTGCCTCCACTGGCTGTGCTTTCACTTGGTGATAGTGGAGGGGAGACAATCTGACAATATGTCCGCGGAATCTGCAATGTGACCGTTGTTGTACGATTATCCAGTGAAACCACCTGATGCGCAAATGGTAGGATATGGTTTGAGTGAGTAGAAACAATACGCAGCTTGCCTGCCAAAAGTCCTGTATCCAGAATAACATGATCAAGTATATGGCGCTTGACGTGGGCATCGACAGCAGACAGCGGATCGTCGAGAATATAAATGTCAGCCTGTGAGTACAAGGTTCTGGCAAGAGCAAGTCTGGCTTTTTGTCCACCGGAAATATTTACGCCGCGTTCTCCAATAACTGTCAGGTCGCCATTCGGCCACTGTGCAATATCTTCAGCAAGTGCGCAAGCGTAGATGACTTTATCGAAATACCTGCTGTCATAGTCGCGACCAAATGTTATGTTGGCGCGCAGCGTGTCGTTCATAATCCAAGGGGACTGCTCAAGATAGGCAATAGTTCCGGTTACGCTACCCGAGCCCTTAATCATCTCCAGTTCTCCACAGATAGCCAAAAGAAGGGACGACTTGCCCGAACCAGTCTTGCCAACAACAGCAACCAGCTCGCTTGGCAAGATATTAAGCGATATATCTTCAAGTACTGGATTAGGCGCTTTCTTGTGCCACGTAAAGGTACACGCGCTCATAGTAATAGTAGGGCCCGGTAATATCGAGGTAATCTCTAAACGAGAAAGCGTGTTGCACGGGCGGCCTTTGAGATAGCGTTCTATCGAAAAGTTCTTGTCGACTGCTGATCGCAGAGCACGCAGCTGGCTGCAAACGCTTTCAAGATTAGAGCGCCCATTACTTATATGCGAGCCTAGTTGAAACAAATCTGAATTGGTGAACGTGACCAGGGCAAACGAGCTATTTTGTGTATAGATATGCACAATAAGATAAGAGGAAAGCTGGCTTGCAAGCATTTCAACGATATCGATAGTTGTCCAAATTGCCCGAATGACAGGAGCGTACCAGGGTATCTCCTTTGTATGTGAGTAGTATTTTAGCAGCGTAGGATCCAGATACATGCGCTCCCACCCAAACAGCTTTATGGATTTTATTCCGCGGTATATCTCGCTAACGGAGGATCTGTTAAAGCGAGAAGCCCTGTCGACATCCCATTCGTACCTGTTACCGGTCAACCATTCAAGGCTCCAGGTTGCCAGCATAGTCCCGATAGAAATTAAAGGGGGAATAATTACCAGCCAGCCAACCTTATAAAACACAGGCCAAAATGCTGCTACAAGAGCAAGCACATTTGTGCCGATTGACAACACATACTGAAGATTATGCAGAAGCGACCAGACCTCATAACTACAATCCCCTCTTGTCTGAATGATGCGCCCCTTTTTGCTATCAAGAGGCTGATGAAAGATTACAAGCTCCAAGGCACGAATTGCTCGATCTATTTCCATTTCAGCGTAATCCTCAACTCGAGACCTCTGCCTTTTACTGAGCTTTACTATCAGTAAACAGATGGCTGCACCATAGCCATGATACCACTCATGGTCCGATGGCGTGTCAAGGCAATGAAGCACGTAGCTGCCAATCACAATCTCAACGACATCAAGAATACGTAGTAACGAAAGTATTGCATATAAAGGTAGCAGCGGCCGCCATATCATACGTATAATAGCTCGCATTAGGAATAGTGGTTCGTCGATATTGTATTTAAGCTCGCCGTGGACAACATCTAAACGTAGCCGATCAGGAAGCTGCCACACATCCTCAAACACTAAATCGCGAAGCTTTCCAAGTCGAATAAGCTGGCGTTCTTGCATAAAAAGAATATTATCCATAAGCGCTCGTAGGACACTTTGGCTTTGTGGATCAAGGCGTGTCAAAAATAGGATGATGTGGAGAAGTGAACCCATCCAATGCATTATATGGTTACTGAACAGGCCGCGGTGAACGTTGATAAAACAAGCCAATTGAAAGATAATATAACCACTACGTTGCTGCGCAAGTACAGGAAGTACTGCAGCAGCAAGTGGTGCAAAATAATTGGCAACATCGACGCAGTTCTGTGCGGCAGCTACAAGAACCAACACCTCAGGGATAGATTTAATAATAAAATGACCATGTAAATACGTAGATGCTCTGCCACTGTTGGAGGTAGCAGCAAGATAAAGCGCAAGCGCTACCACAAGGCAATCGACAATGGTATACGCTAGGGCGCAGTCAAGCAACAAGCCTGACATTGAGGTGGTATATGCAATATTCATTGATATGAAAGCAAATAGAATGATATCAAAAAAGCGAGTCAAGAAGATCAAGTTGTCTGGAGTTTGTGGTACATATATGTGCTTTGTGAGACACCAACTTACGGCAAAGGGCAATGGCCGCAGGCTAATATAGTGCATGAGTGAGAGCTGCAGCCAGGACACATTATGCAGAGTGGCAGGCAGTATGACTGCAATTAGCGAGCTGTTGAAAAGCACAAGCAAGAATGGATGACACATTGTTTTTTTTTTGCAATATACTTGGTATTGTCAAAACTTGGTTGGTATCCTAATTAGCTGCTTTGACGTGGGAACATATGCAATGATATTCTACAGCCATGGATTATTGAATATGGTTGGAGTGTGAAGAACGAAACGAATTCCTTGCCCAAAGCCATGGTTGGTGGCTGCGGATCGGAAATCCATCCAGCATGAAATTACAGCTGACTCGGAGTTTGTATTATCTCTCTCAAGTCGAGCAGATCAGCGAAATGCATACAAAAGACAGCCAATTCTTACTGTGACAACTTTGGGTAGCATTTACTGAGAGAAAGCTCGGTGGTACAAATGTCATTAATTGCCTCATTACTTTTATTCTCCCTAGTCTCTTTTGTCGAATGCATAATCAATTAAAAAACATACGCCAAGTATGAGGGTATTGTTTGTTTTGAAATACTGTTTTGACTCACAGTTATTTGACTAACTATCTAACAAATTCTGGGAGCGCACTGCATTAATAGATTAATGTATCTAGCCAAAAGTCGATCATAACTACGCTTTTTGACAGCAGCGGATACGAACATGCCTGATCCATAACATTAACGTAGTTGATCAATGCAACACGTCAATTCGTGACAAAATAAAAATAAAAATCACCAATCTGAATGCTTCTCTAACCCCTTTTGGTCCACTTTAATCGCCGTATAGTTTTATGCTTGTGTTGTGGGGGCTCCAAAGATCGATATACGCCGGTTGCAGTAGGTTTAGTTATATTAAAGCAGCTGCAGCAGCGTCTCAACGCCGTTATTTATCCTTTATAATGTCCGAAAGCGAGGGCCAGCCACCAGTCAAGATTATCGAACCAGCACTGCCAGCCGCAGAACCTGAAGCGCCTGCATCCGATGGTAGTAAAAGGAAAAGGTACGTTCGTGCACAGACGGGCAAAGATCGGCGCGAATATGTTAAGCGCAAAATCAAGGAACGTAGCGAGGAGGATACTGGCAGTGCAGCTCGCGAGAGGCCTGATAGAAGCGAGCCGCGCTTGCCCAAGCGCCGTGCTGCCTTGTTGATTGGGTTTTGTGGCTCCGGCTACCAGGGAATGCAGGCCAACGAAGGTGCTAGGACGATCGAGGGTGAGCTGTTCAAAGCGCTGTGTGAGGCCGGTGCTGTGTCTGCTGACAACTCGACCGACCAGAAGAAGGTCCAACTGCAGCGCGCTGCGCGCACCGACAAGGGTGTACATGCTGCTGGCCAGGTAGTATCATTGAAAATGATAATCGAGGACCCCATGATTGTGAAAAAGATTAATGAACATCTGCCCGCTCAGATACGCGTGTGGGGGTTTGTCAGAGTTGTGCGCTCGTTCAACGCCAAGACAATGTGCGACTCGAGGGTCTACGAGTACTTGCTTCCTACATATACATTTATGGAGCCATCGGAGAAATGCATGGAGTTGGCACGGTCTGTTCCGTTTGAAGAACGCGAGATCCCAGTATCAAGTGGCGAGGAAATGCAAAGGAAGCGGGACTATCGGGCACCAAAGGAGGTACTGGAGTTTGTCAAAAGCGCATTTGGGGAGTACAAGGGCACGCACGACTTTCGCAACTTTACTGTGACCAAGGGCTGTACAGAAAACAATTCTAAGCGACACATTCACTGGTTTGATGTGTCGGACCCAATGATTATTAACGGATCTGAATGGCTGAGCCTCAAGGTTAAGGGCCAGTCATTTATGTTGCATCAGATTCGCAAGATGGTTGGACTGGTAATCCTCATGGCTCGCACAGGTGCGCCGCTTTCTCTCATGGATAAGCTTTTCGGTGGACCCCGAGTTAATGTCCCCAAAGCCCCGGGTCTTGGCCTTTTGCTTGAACGGCCAGTCTTCGATGGTTATAACAAGCGCGATAACTCGGGTAACCAGGGCTCTTCTGGACAAGTGACCTTTGAGCCATATGAAAAGGAGATTGGTGAGTTCAGACAAAAGTTCATCTATGACACCATCACCAAGACCGAGTTGGATGAAGCTGTCTTTGACAACTGGGTAATGAGCACTGAAGTCTACCCCGAACAGTACACGTACATCAACAAGGAAGGCATCATTCCAGAATCGGCAATTGTTGTGCCTGGCCAGGAAGCTCGTCCGCGCCCCAGAAGAGCAGATGCTAGCACAAGCGCTTTGACCGCTGCCAAGGAAACTGTCGAGTCCTCTGAAGATGAGCAAGACTCCAACGACCTCTGAAGAGGTAGCAACATTTCAAGCTTCTACGAATCCTCTTAGCATCTCTGTTGTTGACTCTGTCAAATCTAATTAATAGAGAATATGTTGTCCAAACCTTTCTTGCCAAGTTAGTATTTGTGCTGGTACATGTGTGGAGAGAACCAGTACACTGGATGTTTCCAGGATATTCGTGGCTTTTTGTATTGAAGTCAGAAGGTCCCTTTACTGCATTTTTGTCGAAGCAATGCCAGCTCATGTGACTTACATCATCCAGCCATGGCTGCATTGGAGGAAGCCAGCCACATCAGTCCTTCTTCTTTCCACTTTGAAGCTTTCTATAGAACTCTTTACAAAGGCTACTTCATTATTCTTTTGACTGCATTTCACATTCGGCCACCAGTTCGTGTTTTTCAATGAATTTCACACCAGAGCAACGCAGTAGCCGTGACATGGAAGAGGTAAGCGCCGCCTGCTTTCCTTCTCAGGAAAGAGCAGTAGAAGAACCCTGAAGAGAACAAAGGGTCTTCAAGGGAATAACTTGGCAAGAACCGATGTAAGAAGCTCCTCCCTATGTATTACTAATACACAACGACCTTTTTTTTTCAACAATTGACCAGCGTTGTAGGCACTGCTAGCGCCTTTTGAATATCTCAGCCAGGTTCCAGGGAAAGAAATACGTACAGTTATGATTAATGCCTTCAATGGTTGGCTCTGTCTGAGTAGCGCGCAGTTAGCATGTATATCTGGAGTGGTACGCAAACTACATACAGCGAGCCTAATGATAGATGATGTCGAGGACAACTCTGACTTGCGGCGAGGAATCCCAGTCACACACAAAATATACGGAGTGCCAATGACCATTAACACAGCCAACTATGTGTACTTTGTGGCACTGCAGGATGTTCTAAAGATGAATAATCCGCGCCTGGTAGAGATATTTACAGAAGAATTGTTAAACTTGCATCGCGGTCAGGGAATGGAACTATACTGGCGAGACACACTAACATGTCCGAGCGAGAAGCAATATCTGGAGATGGTGTCGCACAAGACTGGCGGACTGTTTCGGCTGGCAGTGAAAATGATGCAGGAATGTAGCGAGGCAGGCAAAGAATTTACTGAGTTGGTGAATTTGATTGGCGCATACTTTCAGATACGCGACGATTATATGAACTTACAGTCGTCGGAGTACTCAAATAATAAGGGATATTGTGAAGACCTGACAGAAGGCAAGTTTTCGTTTGTAATAGTGCATGCAATTAGCCAGGGCGAGGATGGTGCGCAACTGATGAGTATATTGGCACAAAGGACTACTGACGCAAATGTCAAAAAATACGCAGTTGGATTGATGGCCAAGGCAAAGTCATTCGAATATACGCGAGAGTATTTAGAAAAACTTGAAACGCGCATTAACACAATGATTAAGGAGCATGGCGGCAGTCCACTGCTCGAAGAATTAATGGCCAAGTTGAGTAAACCCTTTCACTAGCAGACAGTGTTGATATGTAATTTGTTGAATGTATGCTTTTATTGCAAACAACAGACTCAACCAGGTGCTTTAGAACGGGCCCATATGAGGTGATAATCCCCAATGTCCATAAATGCTAGCGCAATCATGCGACTCAATTTGAGATGAATGTTTAATAATCAATTGCACTTCTAAATATCTTTTTTTTTTTTGACATTGCGGTTACCGAGGAAAAGGTCAGATATTATATCAATGGCCAAATCACAACGTTCTCGTGCAAAAAACACAGGCCAATATGTGCCACTTCCTATGACATGGCATCCTGCAATACTACCACGGATCGGCCGATTACTTGAAAAGTTTGGTCATCTATTAGATGGTACTAGTCATATTTGGCTGCTTGCAGCATCGGCAAGACACTTACGGCATCTGGATAAACTTCTTCCCGGATCATTATGCCGAACGATACAGCGGATATGGAAGGCAGCTACGTTTTCAATGCAGCGTATGTGGTACCAAGTGGCGCCCGGAAACCTATTGTGGCCGACCCTAGTGCCTGTTAGGATGAAGGCCAACGTCCATATTATCAATATAGATAGTAAACCATCGGACTGCTGGATCTGGATATGCGAGGGACAGAAAATTTTATGGCGAAGTGGGTCCTTTGGAAAGGGAATCCTCTCGCGGTCAACGCCAACATGGAAGCAGCGTTATCAGAGAGAGACAGTTGAGCAAAGTACAGAGAATAAACCACAAGAAATATATATTGAGGATATTACCCAAAGACGACGAGAGGCGCGACAGCAGATGCGCAGGAATGCCGAAGATAAGCAGCATAAAGAGGGAAACATTGCAACAGTTGGCGATAGCAGCAATGTTATCAATAGCCAGGACGCAATGCGACTGGAAACTATGGGTGGTTTGGAAGTTACTCAAAACGAGGTAGATGCGATGGAGCCTGTACAATTGTCTCCATTCGAAGCACTGTTTCTAAGTGATATTGGGTGTCTGGATGTCCTGGACGCTAGCCACGAAGACAGATGTCTCACGCACGCAGAACTATACGCTTTACTCTGCACCTGTCACAAGTCGGACGATTTTGAGCTCAAATACGCAGCCTATTACTATTACCGCGCCAAGGGATGGGTGGTGCGAAGCGGATTAAAGTTTGGTTCTGACTTTTTGCTCTATGGAAAGGGAGGACCAGCACGATCGCACTCACAATACTCGGTTATTGTGCGAAGACCGGAGCAACAGAAGCTAAACGATACCATGGATCTGGAGGATTCGTGGCAGTATATGTTTGCTCTCTCGCGTGTGTGCACACAGGTACGAAAGTCGCTGATTGTATGTTATGTGAACCCACCTGAGTCCAACCACCAAGCCAATATATTACCAGCTCTGGAGCAATATGAAATCCAAGAGTATCTATTTAAACGCTTTAATCCCAATCGCAAATAGTAACATTATTGCAAACAGTGGAATAGATTCTTCTTAAATATCTTGGATTCTATTCGTGTTTTTTCTTTGTTGCTTGTGTTAAATGGAAAGCTTGTCATTCATTATTCATATCTGCATTTTAAGCGGAAACCTTTTTCTCTAAGAGATGGGTTTTAGCCCAACAAGAAAAAAGAAGCAAAAAAACAAAAGATTGGAAGGATCGAGCGAGGTTAGATGGTCGTTAGAGTGGGCTTAGTGGAAGGCCTTGTGTTCGAGCTGCATCTCGTTGTTGGGAGGAAGACCAACAAAAGCACGAAGGATATTCTCCATAGCCATGCGCTGTTTGGCCTGCGCGTTAACGATCGGGGTGTTGGGAGGAACAACGGGGGCCTTGAGCATATATGAGAGAATAGAGAGCACCGAGTGGAAGGGCAGCCACTCGTCCTGCGTCTCAGAATTTACGCGGTATGAGACGCGGGTCATCAGCTCGGTCATCATGAACAGGTCAATGATTAGCGGACTAGCAAGCAGAGAGTCCTCGCAGGTGTTGTAGATGGAGATGGTGTTCAAGCCGCCCATGAAGATCTCGTTGACGTACTCATCAAGTGCACGCTTTGAGTCACCAACAGATGGCACGTACTTGATAACGATGGTGTGGTCCGGGTGCTCGCCCTTGCCGTACAACAGGTTGTTGGCAGAGACCATGTCATCGACAACGCTGCTCTTGGAGATTTCCTTCGAGCGGAACTGCGCTGGCGCAGAGAGGTTGCGGCCGTCATTGTTTCCAAGATGGTTGTATGACGTAATCGCCAGCGGCTTGATGCCGGCGTTGACCAGAAATTCGGCCAGAACCGACTTGATCTTGGTCTGTCCCGACTTGAAATCATCGCCACCTACAAAGCTGCGCTCGCGCTCGGCCAGTTCAATGATTCCAGGAACCAGCGTGTTCTGCGGCGAGCCGTTGATGAAGGGCGCGCCCTCAAGGATCGAGGCTGCAGCAAATAGGGTCGACGGCGCAATCTCATCGTGGCCCTGTGCAATCGACTGCAGCAGATTGTCGGCAGTGTCGTTGACGCCAGCCAGTAGGTCGGCATAGCGCTCAGTATTCGCAGTCCACATCACAATGACGCGGTCCAGCTGATTGGCCTCCTTAAAGTCGCGGATATCCTTGCGCAGCTGCTCCAGCTGCTCCTGCTTGGTGCCACCGAGAGTGTTATCGGCGCGCTCACCCTGGTTGGCCGCAATAAAATCTGGGTAGTAGACCGACGGCAGAGGCTTGAGCTGGTGCAGCTCATCGTAGACCTGACGCTGTAGATCCACTGGCAGAACCTGCGCACGGCGCATGGCGTCGCCGATGCTCAGACCACTGATATCCCAGCCGCCAATTACGACGTCGTTCGGGTGCACCATGGGCACGACCTGGTTGAACGGCACGTACACGTCCTTTAGCGACTCGTCAACGCCGAGCTTCACCGTAGATGCCATCATCAGCGACCCAAAGTAGTTGGGCTGCTGTGTGCCCTTGCGCGTCTCCCACGAGATGCTCTTGCGGTTTGCCAAGATCGACGCGGTCACCGTGGTGCCGTTGTTGCCACCCCAGCCGACCATCATCAGGCCAACGCGTCCGACGTTGGTCTTGGTCTTGAACTGGTAGTGCACCTTGGTCGGCTTGGCCTTGAGCTGTCCGCTCTCGCTGTCGCGGCTCACGACCGTCGTGTCGTACAAGTAGTCCGACTCGATGCCGTCCGCGCCATAGCGTACGTTGGGCGAATCGACCTTGAACGCGGTCGCACCCGAGGCCGTCCCGGCATTATCCGAAGCATGGTTCGCCTGGTTAACGTTGCTGATAGGAGACATGGTTGGTAGAAAGTTGAAGTTTGGCACAAGCAATTTTGCTCACACAGGGGGTATTGATAGAGGCTGGAGTTAAGGCTGTCTAGGCTTTGGCTCGGACCTCTTGCTTCCTCTGTGCGGGTTGTGCAGCGAGGATAACTGGTTGGAGAACGTGGTTGAGAAACTAACGGACCAGCTGTCAAAAAAAGAAAAGCTGGTACTGGTGTTGCTAATAAGAGCTGGGTTTGTTTGGTGAACGTGTGGTGGCCGAAGAGTAGGGCTGCTTTGGATAATTCCTTGTTTGGTCGATGAAGATAAAGAAAGAAGTTGTTTGGAAGTCGCGGCCTGCCCCTCCTCGATATTTATGCGGTTCTCGTACCACCTAGCGCTCTTTACAGCCCAATCAGCAACGTCCAAGTTCACACTTTGTGTCTCTTGAAGGAACCCACCATTTCGCTACACTTTGGTATCGTCCGAGTGGATCGGCCACTCATACTCCACTAATTTACAGCCTTCGGTAGATCACCCTCTTTGTTTTTGTAGACTTTGGCGGAGTCGTACCCCTGCACAAGCAAACAAGACGCGCTATATCAGATGCAATGCGATGCGCCATGCGTGCAAGTAGAAGGTACCAAGCACAAATAATCCATACTCAGTGAAATAAAACCTTTCGAAACGTGCGCCCAAGTAAGCCTCATTTGCATGCGGACAACACAAAGAAGTGGCATGCATAATCATGTGAAAGCTCGACTGCATGAAACGTTTGGCGATCATTACAATATTCGCTGGAGATTTAATCACAATTGCTGCTTGCGTTAGTGTTGCCAAAGAAGCAATGAGCTCGCTGCTTTTTCTTCTTAGAAAATGGCCTTCCATTTTGCGTTGCGGAAGATGTAGTTTCTGTATGATTGCCGTGTGTGAATGATGGGCATGGTTTGTGTTGACAGGCGGCAAGAAGGGACCGAGAAACATAATAACAACGCATTAGTAGTAGTAGTTTTGAATAGATACACAGAGTAGATGATGTTAGCAATGGAATAGCAATAATACATAAACACATGCAACTTACCTTGATGCCGCCCGTGTTCCCGTAAAGGAGGGTGTATTAGATGTGGAATCGTTAAAGACCACACATGTTTGTCCGGTTACTCTGTATGCTGGCATATCAACATCCATCAGTGAATGTATGCGTATAAACATTCTTTCTTCGTGTGGACTGCTGTTCTGGTACTCGCTATTGGAATGGTATCCATCTTCTAGCATGTCAACATCTGGCAATGCGCACATGGTTTATATGCCTGCCAGTGTGTGTTGTTCTTGTATTGTTGGTGTTTTATAGAAATCCAATACAAACTACACCATCTATCTACTTTTATTTAGAGGAGCATAAAGAGTATGTTTACTACGTGATATTCAGTTTATGTTTGACTCGTCCTGTAAATAGATAGACCCCCTTTTGCTGACTGTGTCGTGAGACAAGAGAGGCTTATGGACTCGTTAAAGAGCATTGCCTGCCAAGTAAAACAAATTCAAGCCAGCCCCGTAGACGTTGATACTCCTTGGCTTTCCCTGCCAGTACTGTTGATTGCGACTGATAACCCTGCCATAGGACATGTGTGTTGCTATTAGTTGTTTCTACTCTACCGCCAACGCAACCCACACCGTGAACAACCTCCCCACCTGCGCGCAAACGCACTGCCCGAATGGCACAAACCTGCGATAGCAAATTCAACCGAAATAATCTTATCTAAACGCTACTAATACTCTTGCAAAATACAGTATTTAGGGGGTGACGTTTGGAGAGGAGCAAAGCGTGCACCTTTGCCGGCAAGGACTGCTTGGTGAGGAGATCATATGCAGGTCACAGTCCTGTTGATGGGGGTTTTTCGCGTGCGGTGACATGGGTAATTGCCATTGACTGTATCTTGTTCGATTGCCTATGGTGCGGAACCAACTTCAACGTCACTGCCAAGGCCTTCTGCTGCCCTTGCGCATACTACAGCGCAAGCATGCTAACCCTCTGACGTATACCTGCAGCTCCGAATAGCAATTACAAAAACATTACTTACAACTCGCTACTGATGACGTAATTATGATTACGTCATTTTCAAGACTGCAACATAGCAGGAAGCTGACATCACACTCACTCATCGATGTAACACAGCAAGGCTTAAACCCTCCTCCTCCTGAACGGAGACTTTGGTGATGAAGTAAATTGCATAAATCGTATCTTATTTATTCACGCGGTAAGCCGTGCGTGAGTAAACATCGGGGAATATAAAAAGCCAACTCTGCGACAACATCAGTCAAACCACAACAGTTTTTCTTACAAATACAATTTGAACATTAGTATTTACATCGACCAAGATTACTATTCGCCAAGGTTTTTTTTTCAACACATTCGCACATTTTCTAAACATATTTCACATCAGTAACAATGTCGGACGCTGCAGCCAAAGCCGCCGCCTGGGCTAAGGAGAAATACGGCCAAGCAACTGGAAACAAGGATATGGAGACGGCAGGACACGATGAATACGCAAAGAAAGTCGGCAAAGAGCAGCTTCAAAAGGATCAGGATAAGCGCGAGAAAGAATTGGAAAGGGCCAGGAATGACCCTAACGTCCAGCTTGCTGAAAATTCTATGAACCAGACCAAGCATAGCTTGCAGCAGGCCATCAGCGCAATTGAGGAGAAGATTGCTCATTGGATGGGTTACGCTAACAAGGAAGGGAGCGCTCATGAGGAGAAAGCTAAAGCTGCGGGCGAGCTTAAACTAGCACAGGATGAACACGGGAGACTGCAGAAGCAGCTCCAGGCAAAGGAGGCCGAAGAAAAGAATGAAGCACAGAAGCAGCAGGCACAAGAGCAACAGAATCAGTAATTGATTCCGTGTAGTCTTTTTTGTTTTATCTCTATTATCAATTTAACCGTTTAACCACATAACCGTCAATATTTTGTGGGGCATACAAGCGATTGTTGAAGCATGAATGAAGGCAATTGTCTAGAATGAATCTGTTGTGCAAATTCCATGCGTCACACATACGCTCTGATGACGCCTACCGCCATATATAAAAAGCCTTAGAAGACGAGAACCCAGAAGAAAAAACTGCTTGCGTCTTTAATATCAGTTGCAAATATTTACAATCTACTATCATTTTTGTAAAAAAAAAACCCCCCCTATAATGCCCAACGTCGTAGATAAACTTGCTGCCGAGGCAAAGGAAAAGTTTGCCAAGGCTACTGGTAACGAAAAACTGCAGAAAGAAGGCGAGCATCAGAAACAAGAGTATAAGGCTACCGACAACCAGCAGAAGAAGAATGCGCAGAATGCCCTGAATGAGCAGCAGAAGCATCAGCAGCAGAACCACTAGATCTGCACATTTTCCAAGGATTTTAGTTCTATTATCTCAATAAACTTTTGAACCCTTTAAATCGAACAGAATCTGTCCAACCTATAGCTGTGAATTATACAAGCAATACTGAAGGCTGGGCGGGCATCAACAGTTTTTTCTCTAAACACTAGAATTTAGGGAATGTTATTTCCACAGCACGAAGCAAACGCCCTGCTCGAATGGAGCAAACCCACCTTGCCGAATGTTGCGGATAAAAGCTTTTCTAAATTCCAGCGCCTTTGCAAAATGGTGTAGGGTGACGCAATGTTCTCTATCGTCATCTCTCACTGCTCTTACTCATAAGACGCACTATCACGTGGCTGGGGGGCTTCCACATTGCTTACCAGGAAAGTTTGCTTAAAGAAGTATGAAGACGTATTCATCATCGTAGTAGATCAGCCTTACACTATGAATACGTAGCCCATTGTGCCGTATTATTTATTATTATTTCTATAAGTGCCATTAATAACAGTGAATGGCATCACAGATCACATTTGTTGTGGCTGCGGAGAAAGAACACACTCTAATTCACACGTTTCATGCCCAGTTATTGCAGCCCTGTCTTCAATCCAGAAGGCTATAAAAGGAAGGTCATCTTCTCGCTATGGACAAACTTTCTTACAACTCATCAAATAACCAAATAGTCTTCAGCCAAATAGCAAACCGACAAGGACACTCTATTTTACTAAGCAACAAGCGTCTTCACAAGAACTAAATTTAAATATGTCAAACGTCGATCAGGCAACCGGGAATGTTAAGGAGACCGTGGGTGGTCTCATGGGTAACGACCAGAATAAGGAAGATGGGCATTCGCAGTGCGCCCACGCAAATTGCGAAAGGGAAGTGCTAGATAACAAGGACCAGTGCCAGGAGCAGGCGGACAAGGGAAAGGGTGGAGCAGCGGCTGTAGCAGATAATGCTGACAAGGAATAGCAGGGCCATTAGTGCCAGGCCGAGGACACTGGCGAGATAAAGCTAAACGATCAGATACAGGAGAAGTAGCAAGAGCAGAAACCGATTGAGTAGCTTTCTCTTTAAGAACATGATGTAACTTTTTTCTGCCGTGTTGTATAATTTACATGCAACATGTGCTTTAAAGAATACAGTTGAGTACTACCTATAAAACCTATGTCGTAATTTTTTTGGCAGTCTCGATACACAAGCAACAATTCCTTTTGATCAGACATCTAAGTGCAGTGTCGTTGATCAAGCATTACACAGTAATAATTTTGCTGCTTGTCTGAATCAGAGCAATCGGCTACCGAATAGTGCTTCTTTAGAAGAAACTGTAAAACAACCGATAGAAGTAATTTTTTCGATTATATAATTAAATGTCAGAGCTTTTCTCTAGCAAAATGCAATGTCTCTAGCATAACTTTAAGCCAATGCGAAACATGTAGCATGGAACGCATCCCGTGTTTCACCGATCCAATCCCAACAATTTTGTACACTGTATAGACCGGATGAGGGCTGGACATCACATGCGCTTTAAAAGTCTTACCTATGCCTTAGCACTCGGTCTAGGCCAGTAAAAAGTGCAATTTTAAGAATTAGGAGGAGGGTGCATTTATCAGACTATGCCTATTATTGATCTCATGAGTAATATTATTATGCTACAATATCGAATGCTTCACCTGGAAGCTCCTGTCTGTGAAACTTCTTGCGATCGTATAAAAAGATGTGCTGATGGAAGCAACATTTCTCAACTCACAGTTTTTTCTTATAAAAAATCGATACTTGCAGACAGACCAACAACAACCAAATCAAGCAACTTTTTAATACTATTTAACATGTCGAACATTGTCAACCAAGCAGCCGGTGCCATGAAGGAGGGTCTTGGCAAGCTTACTGGAAACGAGCAGAAGAGGGAAGAGGGTCACTCTCAACGTGCACAGGGTGTTGGCGAGCAGAAGCTTCAGAACGAGGCCCAGAACGCCAAGGAGAATCCTACCGCAAACCAGGCCAAGGGCGGTATGCAAGAGGCAGGCGGCACAGCCAAGGAAAAATTGGGCAGGGCCATGGGCAACCCCGACATGCAGAAGGAAGGACGGAATCTCCGTAGCCAGGGCAAAGGCGAGCAGGAGATTAATGCCCAGAAGCAGCAGGATTAATTGTTGAAAAGGCTTACATTAATATAGTTTTATTTTTCGGCTCCTTGTTGAATTGAAATATAATCTATAATATGCAACTGTGCTAGCTTTTTTCTGACTGACCGTCCGTACTTTTATGGATAGCAGCGCTAAAGAAAACGAGTAAATGCGCGAAATCTGACAATTATTGGCCAGGCTTAAGAAATGTTAGCTGCAACCAAGACACTTCAAGGTAATCATTGGTAGTATATATTTCTTCCGCAGTGTCGCTAATAGAAATACTAGTAAAAAACACTAGTTATACGTACTTCTTTGCTAAGTCCTATTATGTCGATGACCAGTGCTATTACACTTTACAGACAAAACTTTACAGGCAATGGGTTTACGTAGAGGCATGAATAAAAATTAAGTTTGTGTGACTGAGATAGATATTATATGTCGTCTTTTACTGCGGTTGTGGCTGCTGTTATAAACCACCAGTGTATGCTAATCAGTTATTATGAGGGCAAGAAAGTTTTAGAGCGCTTCCAACGTGGAAACGATGTGCTCTCTGCTGCTCAATTGCAGAAAACCAACAAACGCCCCAAGAATAATATTAAGAATATCAAGAACGCATGTCCAACGACAATATTGAAGTAGTCATCACTGTCCTAAACCAGAAACAAGTACACTTAACATATATATATTATATTTTGTGGAATACTTGAATTAAATCTATAAAAAAAACTGTCAAAGAATCTGTAAAAAACGCTTATTGGATCCTTTTTGAATAATATAGCATCGCAGTGCAAGCGCAGCCAGACCAGCAAAGAGAATAAACATGGCGCTAAAAATTATCGTGTTAGTAAATTGTGTGCGTCTGTCGTATTTGTCGAATATTGCGCCTTGTGAGAGATTTCCAGCGAGGATGCCAATTCCAGAAAATAAATTTGTCATGCCCATGACGCTTGCCAAAGTATCTGTGTCAAAATAGGTTGCAACAATAACTGGGTTGAGAGAGATAAAAGTCGGGGATATTAGTCCGTAGAGAACACACAACACGTATAGTGGCGCCAGACCCTGAGCAGTCATCCACAGTGGCATCTCGATCACTACTGTCAGAAGCAGACTGAGACACAAAATGTTGATGCTTCCCAGTTTGTCTGCAATAAAGCCTGCAGCGATACGGCCAATTGCACTACCAGCATTCAACACAAGAAGTAGATTGGACCCATCATGGTACGTTCCACCTATTTGTCGAGCAGTGGTACCGATATAGAATGTGATAGCCCAGTACCCTGTATAAACTGCAAATGATTCTAAAGTAATAAGCCAGAATGTCAGACTTTTGGCAGCGTGCAAATCAAGTATGGTATTTCTAGGCTTTGCTGGGACTCGGCGAAAGTAAAGGATATTCATAATACCTGTGACAACAAAGGTCAAAATGCCCAGTATGCGCAGAGCCCACTTGGCGCCCAGATTGTCAATCATCGCTTGTGTAGCAGCCGTAAACCATAGGCCGCCAATACTGCTTCCTGATACAGCAACACCCGATGCCAGTCCTCGATACTTGTCAAACCACTGTGGGGCAATCGAGATACTTGGGGCAAACAAGAAGGATGCGCCAATACCAAAAAGAACCCCTTGGGTCAAGATTAGCTGCCATACCTCTTCGCAAAACGATGCTAATATATACGCGATCGTACAGAGAACTGTGCCAATGTAAGCAGTCAAGCGATATCCTCGTTTGTCGGCGAGGACACCAGTAAGAATAGTACAACCAAGCATCAGCGTCGTTATTAGTGTTCCAATCCAAGACAGCGTGGAAGCAGATGTGTTAGGAAATCTAACATTGAGATAGTATGTGGAGAAGACGCCATACGAGTTGGAGGCGCCAAATATAAACATGTTATTAACCATCACTGCTAGCGTTGGTATCCAGCCAAAGGCACAATCGGCAGGCCGAATATTGCTATCGGGTTCCACTGTGGGATCGTGAGATTCGTGCACAGCAGTCGTATTTTTCTGCACTTCTAACGAGTCATATGCTGAGGATACCGATGCTGCGGATGCCTTGCCTTCTGCAAGAGTATTTCCCGACTCAACGGCGGGCAATGTCATTGATCAGCTTTCAAATATGTATAGTAAGGTAAAAGTATGCGATAACAGAAAAATAGAATGAAAGAGCGATGGCACCTTCTTCGAATCGGCATGTGAGTTTGCTCTAAACCTTTAAAAGCTCCCGCAATGATCGCCCATCCATAAACTCGCGCTCAAAGTAATGGGGAAAAAAGTTACTCCGGTGGCATGCAGCCTGCCCCATCTACCACATTAAAAAACTCTCCGCTAATTTTGGGCACATGAGCAATAGAAACATTTTAGCTGACACCTTCTTGAGCCTTGAATGCATCCCAGGCCTCGTTTAGTGAGCTGAAAGCGCTAGACGATATCATTCTGGTGCGCAAATCCGTGTCTTTGTCAAGCTTGTCAGGATGTAGTCGGGCAATGGTGCGCATGTAAACGCGCTTGACTTTCTTGGCTTCGATAATCTCATGCATACCAATCGGAGAAAACTCTGGCAGCAGCGTATGTACACTCGATAGCAGTCCACGTATATTATGATGCTTGCCGTCACGCCAGCGACTCAGCTCACCCTCGACTTGGTCCAAGATAACCAGTCGCTTGTCGTCTTCGACCCGTTGGTCTTGCTCCTTCCTCCGCATCTCGGCCACAGCCGGCGAGTTCTCAGTGTGTTGGTTGAGGATATTCGTTCCTCCGCTCTTGATCTTGCTCATCGATATCGATGCGAACAGATCGGCAATATCTTCGGAGCTGTTCTCAGAGGCTTGTGGCTTGACAGGCTTCTTTATGGGCTGGTTGATACCAAGCACCTTCTCGCAGCGCTGTATACCACACACTGCCTGGGTGCGCGCGCTAGCATCACGGGCATATTCGCGTAATGTCTTCCAATCTGTCAATCCTTCATTGTAGCGCTCGCTGGTCTCGTAGGCCTCCGCACGACGCTGCAAGGCCTTCGCACGCTGATCAGCCATATTGACACGACCAGAGGAGCCAAAGTCAACTGTGCCGTTCGCTTGGTATTTGAGACAAAGCTCAAGTGCTTGACTGCAGTCAACCACCGCCTTGTTGGCCTCGCCATCTCGAGCATGTGCCAGTGCCCTGTTGTTGTAAAGCAGAATCAAGAGCGGATGATGTCCTGAGTGCTGATCCACATAGTTAATCGCCTGCGTATAACCCGCAATCGCATCACCAAACTGCCCAAGCTTAAACTTTTCATTCGCCGCAGTTTTTGCCGCATTGGACGAATTAAGTACCTGCTCGGGAATCGCTGTGACTGGAGCTGGTGTAGCTGATAACTGCTGGGTTGTAGATACGCTGCTGCTCCCCTGAGAATTTGCTCTGCTCTGCTGCGGCCCGAGCACTGGTGTCTTTGAAATTGCGCCAAACGTATCGCCAGTATCAATGATAGGATCAGTTGTGTTAGGCGAGGACCTGGCAATATAAGCAGAACGGATCGAAGATGAGTGCAGACCGGAAGTCGCTCGAGAATCTGATTGCGGCAGCTTTGTTGCAGCCTTACCACGGCGGTTAGCGGATATATAAGTGTCTTCCTCCGATGAAGACGAGTCATCACGATACCGTCGAGATGGCGTGCCCATATACTCTGCATTGTAGTCCGGTTGAGTCCATCCGCTGTCAGAGCTCTCTCCTGGACGGCGTTCGCCTATGGACTCCTGCACCTCCATAAACTTCTTCTTTCCCATTGCAAACCACGAGTTTGCCTGATTCCAGATATTCGTGCCAAGCTCGTTAGCACTTGCAAGTAGCGAATCGGCATCAACTCCTAGCCCACCCTTTCCGGAGGACCGGCCTAATGTCCCATCGTGATTAGCGACTCTATTGTCCACCTTTCCTCTGCCGTGCGACTTGCGCGCATCGTCATAGTAGAACTCGCCTGCGCCATCGTCAGAGGAGCTACTGGAATCATCTGGATCGTCGCGGTAGCGCGTGCGCTGTCTTGGCTGTCCGCTAGACTTCTTACTGTTACTCTGCTGCACCGACTGTTGCTCTCGCAAAAGTTGGATTGCAGCCCGCGGGCTCCCCGTGATTTCCAGCGCAGTTTGTGCCTGCTCAACTGTATACCCGTAGTCAACGATCTGCGCAATCTCAAAATCCGTGTCAACAAACGATTTGGGCTCTTTGGCTCTACCGCTAGCAGCAAGCGGCGGATTAGGATCCATTGGTATTGGCTCGTCGTCGCTGTTTATTGCCCAAGGCTCTTTGGCCTTTCCGGCTTGTGTTGGAAAGGATGGATGGGCTGAGGCTGGTGTCGGCTGTCCGCCGAACCCGTCCATCAAGAGATCAGAATTTAGCTTTGGTTCAGTCACTTGAGTAGCTGCTAGCGGATCAAAATCCATTGTACTAGCTCCTACCACGTGTCTGGTCTGCTGCTGCGGTTTCGGCCCTGATGCCCTTGGGCCACCGATATTGTCGAGAGCATCAAAGTTCCACATATCCTTTCCAGAAATGGTTGAGGCTGAATTCGGGAACATGTCTGACGTCGACCCGGCTGAATTGGGCTGGAAGTTAAATGGAGAGCCCGCGCGAGAGGGTTTCGACTGCTCTTCGAGTATCTGCTGCCGTTCGCGTAGCGACATTTTGGCCTGAGCCTGTTTGGACGAGGGCGTGAAGGATACCAGTTCCCCAAATGGGTCGTCCTTTGGCTGCACTGGTTTCTCTGCTGGAGATGGTCTCATGCCAGTAGACACGCTGGGAGAGTAGTTGGGAGCCGGCGTGGCACTGCGTCCAGCTGACGCGGTCCCTCCCGTCTTACTCCTCTCATTCGGCCAAGCGAGCCCTGCCAAGTCGTCCATGGGAGGACAGAAAACACAAAGAACTTCGGATTGTTGGGGGTTAGGGAATTACAAAGTATACTGGAAGAATAAAGCTAACAGATTGCTATTTTCTGGAAGAAACGAGAAAGAAAAGAGGAATGCACATTAGTGCATGTACTTTCGCATGAACTTTTGGTGAAAGTCGGAGCGCAGCATATCGTTGACAAAACGCTTTTTTGACTTGTCATCGTCGCCTCGAGCTTGATTTCTAAAAACCACATCGTCATCCCAACGGCGCTTGACCGAAAAGTCCCGTTTGCCCAGTAGTGGGTTCCCTCCAACTAACGACGGTCCACCAGATTCTTCTTCCATTAGTCTGCGTTCAAGTGCTTGTTGCTCGTCGCGAGCTCTCTCTTCTGCACGCTCGCGTTTGATCTTCTCAAGCTCTCGTAGCAGCAACGCTGTCTCATCCTCACTGTCTTCATCGCTATCTGTTTCGGTCGCTTTGCCATCATTTTCGCCATCGGATTGGCCTTCGCTGTCGTCTGAGTCACCATCGTCACTTTCTTCTGATTCTGCATCTAGACGGTGTGCCATTTCAATGTACCGTGCCTTTTCGCTCTCCAGTGCCTCTTGGTTATCGGCATGCTCCTCTGTTCCAGATTTCACATGCCCTAGACGTCTGGTCTCAAAGTGTCGCCGCTCGGCCTCCTCTAGCTCCTTTCGGAGCTCTTCAGTTGTTGTGTGCTCACTGTCGCCACCCTGTCCAGGCTTTCGTGTCTTTAACTTTGTGTGGCCGGGTAGATCCTTGGCCGATGTCAGGTAAGTAAACTCGTTGGACTCCTTGCCCTTTGCTGGGTCAAATGTTGGACGGGCAGCTGTGGTCATAGTTTGTAGGTTTGTTGTAAAAGAAAGGTTGATTTGCGGCCAAACAAAAAAAAAATCCTGCTATTAGAAAGTAGCACATTTTATTTAAATAGATGTAGGTCCTTTTCAGCATTGTATGGGAAACTATTCCAACTCACGTGCCTAAACTGTTATTTTGCATGTTGTGGAACCAGCAGAAAGATCAATATGTTAACAGATATTTTTTACTAAAAAAAAAAACGTTATAATCCAATATTATATTAGATAACGGTAATGTCACCATTGATATTATCGATTGTTGTGTGATTAGCAATAGTATCTTTCGTCGCTGGATCATGCAAAACGTGTGCTTGCTCGTTAGATGCATTTGACAATTCAACAGTTTTTGCATTGTCCATGCTTTGGCACTTGTCCAGAATTGCAACTGCTTCTGCATTAAGAAACATTGATGCCAACCTCTTGTTGATGATACGTCTGTAATAAGGGTCGTGTACCAATGTCGGTCCAATATAGAGACCATCGGAGTAAAACAAACACTCGTACAGAACATCCAATAATGCTGGTATTTTTTGGCAACAGGAATTAAACCCAAAGAATTGCGGATATTCGGTTTTCGAGCCCAAAATTCCTGCTCGGGTTGCTGCTAGTGCCTTTTTATTGTGAAACTTAAATCCGAGACGAGGATCGGGATTTGTGCAATCGCTTGGGGATGAATAAAGTCTCCAGATTGCATCCAGGAAAACGTAGAACAGGCTTTCAAGATCATCCATTATATCTCGTTTTCGAGAACCAAATAAAACCTGAATACTCATATAAGGCCACGTCCCAGTTAGCGGGTCGTGTTTGGTCTCATTTGCGAGTACCATTTCTTTGTCAAAATTCCAGCGTGTGGCAATCTTATCAATGTCTAGATCAGTAGAGTTTAGAATTTTTGCATACCCCCAATCAATTATTTTAACTTGGCCTTTGGATATTGTAATATTTCCGAGGGACATATCCCGATGTAATATACCATGACCAAGTGCTTGAATTAAACATGATGCAACCTGCGGAAGAATCCATCCAGTCTCTTCCTCGGCTCTGGTGCTACTATTATCTTGTTGCCGAATTTCCTCAAAATACTTGTCTATTGGGATACCGCAGTGCTCAATGACCAAATATTCGAGACGGTGTCCAAAAAAGTTGTCCTTGAGAAGGCCGCGGTCATAAATCTTTGGAATGTTTTCGAGATCAATGTTGGCTAAAAGATCGTAGACTGCGCCCTCTGGAAGTCGATCTACTGGTGTCCATGACAGCTTCAGAACTACCCTTCCATGAGCACAGTGCTCTAAGTCAAACAGATATGCTGCGCGATGCCGTGCATAAATATGGTGAGGAATACGCTTGCTAATATCAAGTGCAGAAGAATTGCCAATTGTAGTCTTTAACATACGAGCTTTGACCATGATCTCATCGTTGGAATCATGTACCAAATCCAAATACTGTAACTCATTCCCTACGTCACAAAAGTGTCCGAATAAGTGTGGAGATAGCGTAACGATAAACCAGTACTTTTGAAATGCTCTTAATATATCTCCAAAGTCATCGTCACTATCCATTAGTGTCGAATAGCACATTGGACCGATAATAATCTCATGCCATTTGTCTTGAGTAAACACAAGCAGTATGAGTTGCGAATCATGGAGATACAATGCTGGAACAAATGCCCTCGTAGGTTGGTTATTCCATATTGCGTAGACATAATCCACAATATTTTCAAACGCATCATCGGTAATATGCCCATCTGTTGCGTTGCCACTAGCCTCGATGGCCATATGCACGGCGGACATGTCATATTCCAATCCTCGATAGAGAAACACACCACTTGCCTTAAAATGGTCTTTGGACATTGGTGTATTCTGGTGAGCAGCCAGCTTATAAGAGCAACTCGGTACCAACACACTCTGCTCTAGTCTATTACCAGCTGCCAGAGCCGCTTCTGCCAGCTCTCCGTGTAGTTTAAAAAAGTATGACATCAGTGAAAGTTCATAGCACTCTTGTTCATTGACGAACAGGCATTGGCAGCTGGTATTGTGTCCGGGTCTTGCAGACATTTTGTTTCCAGTACGGAGTGGTACACTCTGTGCGATATCCGTAAAAAGATCTGGTAAAGCATTTGAATAATTCCAGTAGGCCTTCTCCTGACCAATCTTCGATAAAAAGCTTGTAAAGTGCATCTTTTCCTTGTGGTCGCGAAGCGCATCCGCAATGTGCTTGCGTCGCTGCTGAATATCAGCATCGTTTTTCGATGGCGAACATGTAGTCATATTGATCTCAGAGCTTACGTTTTGCACTCTAGAGCAAAAGATAACAAATTGTTCAATAGTTTGTATATGCTGGTAGGCTCAACCAACATATAGATGTTAAAATATAATATGGTGCTTATATTGTATATCCCGTCGTGACAATATAGCTGAAAGCTCTTGTGGATGGTACAATAAGTACATAAAACGTTGGGGGGGGGGGTTCGAAGTGTAATACAGAAAAACCCTGACAAGTATGTATCTCAGTGGTGGCACAAATTGTGAGAGAGAGTTTCTCTCTGTTGCCTTGTTTCGGGAAGCAAGATATTAATATCGATGCGGGGAAGGCATGCTGAGGATGAGGGCTGCAGCCGAGAGAAGCAACGCAAATGAACAGAAACATTGGCCAGCAGTACTTGTCAGTGCTGCAGTCGCTGGTCTTCCGCACATATATTGAGGCTTAAAGATTGAGTACTCATAATGTCCTGCAGAAAGCAAGAGCAATAACAAACGTAACCAACAAAAGAATACCAGAAAACAACCTCTAGCACAAGCACCATAGTAAGCTTGTTATTCTTCCTGGTGCATATCATTTGGCTAGAAGCAATTGACAGTTCAGATCAACTTTGCTGTTATTAAAAGATCTATGTATCCGCAGAAGATCTAAAAAAAGGCAAACACTAACAGCAAAGTGTACAACACCTTCCAAATGCGCAATAAGTAGACCAAAAGGCAGAAACCAGGCCTAAGCATAAAGACATTTCACCTAGTCAGCACATGGTACCTTCACAAGCCATTACAGACCACTTGCGATACAACCTTAGTGGTTCTCTGCATGCTTGTGGTGCTTCAAGTGCATAAAGTAGTGGATGCTGTATCCACCAACAAGTAGTGCACCAATAATATGGCCAACGGGAGCAGCCGATGCATTGTCGCCTTCAATGTAACGCGCATAGTAGCGCGCAAGTGGACCACCGCCAGTAGTCTTAGGGCCAGCTGGGCCTTTGGGTAGATTGCGGTAAAGTGAGACAACCTTCTCCACTTGTGGTGCTGAGAGAGCACCAGTGGTAGACTCGGCAGCGGACTCGCCAGCGCGTGCAGCAAAGCCAATGTTGGGTGGAATGATCTCGCGTAGACTCGAGTAATTACGACGGGAAACCGCCGTTGCGCGCTTCAAAGCAGACCGACCGATAGCAGCATTCATTTTTGATCTTTCGGCTGTGTTATTTAGCAACAGAATGCGCTCAATGAGAATAGAAAAACAAAAAAAGCAACGAACTCTAGAAAGGTGATTGAAGAAAGCACGGATTGCTTTGCAAGACAGCGAGTATCTTGAGCAGCTAGCTGCTGATAGCGCGGAAGACAAATCATAATCAACTACCGGATCTGATTACCAATGTCTGGACCCAAAAAAAAAAAGCACCAGCAAAAAGAAGGCTCGGCTTAGTGCAATGAGTGAGCTGGATGCATGTCGACGTCAGGCCACCAGGCTCGGCAATTGTGCGGTACTTTCTGCACGACACAATAAAGCAATATGCGCATTCAGCAGCGCAAGTAGAGCGCAAGTGACTATTTTTAGTAACTAATAAAGTGGACACTAGCCTGCTGACTCTCAAAACAGAGCAGTGCTATAAGATTAATGCTTCAGTAGCTCTTCTACCACCTGCCAAACACACCGACAAGTAAGATTCATGCGTTGCCAAGCAATTCCACATCCATGGCAGGCGATATTTTCTTCAACGGCTTGGAGGTTATGCACAGCAGACGCTTCTTCCTTGCATATACATTGTGAGGCGGTTTTTGGGTGCAGACCAGCAAAGCCATGATGGATAGGAATGCGTGGATGATCTTTTGGAAGCGAGGGACTGAGAGACGTGGAGTGTGATGGGTCGGTTGCGTGTGGCTGCAGCAATGCGTCGCTGAACATGCGGGGCAACTGGACCGGGTTGGGATGAGAGACACACATGCATTGCAAGGAGAGAAGATGCCTGTGGCTGGTTGTTGAGGGAGACCAGTGAGATGAAAAAGGGGGATGCTATGCTGAATGCAAAGCAACAAGTGCAAGGAAACACAAACCACCCCAAAACAAAAGGCGGCCAAAGGTTGTTTTTTGTTG
>JANBQQ010000134.1:0-36865 GCA_027577275.1 Coemansia sp. RSA 988 | reverse complement strand
TACAAAACCATTCGGGGTAGTCACCACTGTCCTAAGCCAGGAACAAATCTGCTGAGTATTTCTTCTTTCAGATCATGTTGTGAACTTGTCCAATATAAGGGTACAACATATGGAAGAGTAACAGTGAGGAATTCACTCCTACACTAATGATCGCTCCAAGCACAAAAACACTGTCTGAATAGCGCAAAAAAACCTGTCATACCAAATCCAGACTAAATAATATTTTCCAAACACTCATATTAGTGTAATAAAGAAGAAAAATAGCATATTAGTGTAATAAAGAAGAAAAATAGCATGCAAGTACGCTACGAGGAAATGGCATTCAATATCTCGTCAGCACCGCGTTCACGCATTAACTCAGCCAGACGGGCGCCTAATGCCACCGCACGCTGCTCTGCGTCTGCGCCATCCACACAGTCATTGGCCTCAGCCTCCACCAACTGTCCACCGCCAGGGGCAGCGACAATTGCACGCAGATGGAGCTGACTGCCTTCCCAGCGCGATATTACGCCAATGGGCACCGAGCATCCGCCCTCCAGCGCACGCATCAGTTGGCGCTCTGCCAGACACTCGAGCCGTGCAGATTTATCGTTGAGACACGCCACCAGAGCACATGTACGCTGATCATCGCTGCGTACTTCGACACCCATTGCGCCTTGACCGACTGCTGGTAGTACAGCGTCTAATTTCTCTACAATGCGCGCATCGAGCCCCTGTCTGTGGAGTCCTGCGTATGCCAGTACTATCGCATCATACGAAGAATCCTCAGCATCCAGTTTGCTCAGTCGTGTGGTCAGGTTTCCGCGGATATCCTGGAAGCGTAGTTGCGGATACTGTCGCTGCAGTTGCGCCACCCTTCGTACGCTGCCGGTTCCTACTATACTGTTTGGTGGCAGCTCTGCCAACTTCAGCTTGGTTTCGTGGCGCGGCGCCATAACCACTACGTCGCGTGGATCTTCGCGGGCCGTAACGGCTGCCAGGATCATATTGTCGGGCAACTGCGTGGGCATGTCCTTGAGTGAATGCACTACCAGATCCACTGCATTACCAGCCAGGGCCATCTCCAGCTCCTTAGTAAACAGTCCCTTGTCGCCAATCTTGTTCATTGCGACGTCCTGAATCTTGTCACCTATCGTCTTCATTGTCTCTAGCTTTATTGTCAATTTAGGATACATCTGTTGAAGCTTATCTATTACCAACTGCGTCTGTATCAGCGCAAGCTTAGAGTCCCGGGATCCAACCCGAAGTTCTCCTGTGCCAATGTCATCGGTTGTTGCCGTTACTCCTTGCATTTTCTTTTATAAAAGTGACGTGTGCTTATTATGCTGATTTTAAGAAATAGACAAGTGAAAAGGATTGTTTGCTTTCGTCTGACTTTCATTTGAAAAAACTCTTCCCCACAAGCTTACGCTTAGGAAGCTTTGCTAATATCACGTGACATCTGTGCCTGGGAATGCCCCATTTTCTGATGTTTGGAAGCACGCTGCGTCTGCGCGTCAATTGCGCCATTTTTATACGCGCATTTACTCACCACCTTTTTAACGCGTGTGTAGTTTTCATTGCTAGCATATGCATTTGCGTGGCAATATCCAGCAAGCAGCAGAGTGTTCCTCGGTTGATCCTGCAGCTTTCTAACAAACTTATTAAAGTCTTTGTAGTTTTTTCTTTTTATCTCTGCGTTGTTCTTACTGGTATTCTTCTCTTGTTCTCCTTCACTCTTTATTAATTGACACACCTCTTCTTTATCCCTCTTCCTCCGCGCGCATAACGTCCTATTTCGACTATTCTACAGAACGAAAAAACAAACAAACACAAACAAATATGGACTTTTCAAATACTGCAACAATTGGTCGCTCACATCGCGGGTTAGAAAATATGCGTGACTTACAGGCGTTATTGGCACAGTCTGAAGAAGAGTCGAAACCTCATTCAGAGAAGGATGATATTGTGTCTGTCGATTCTCAGTCAACTTCTGATGTAGAGGATATTGATAACGAAACTGCCATGAATACCTTGTACAATCTTCTGAATGAGCTGGGAGACCTCAACAGGAGCAACCGACGAGCAGCTGAAGTTCTGGCGGAGAAGTTTAGCAACCTGCAGGCTCAGGTTAGTAGGGCCGAAGAAAGCATAGAGTCGGGCGAAGAAACCAGCAGATTACACAACACACATCCTTCTGCTACTCCGTTGTCACCAATGCCCAGTGGTGGGAGCTCTTCTGTTCAAACAACCATTCCAGAATCACCGCGCTCTGAAGCTACCTTCCATACTCCACCAACTACTACTGCTTCTTCTGCTCATGCTAGCCTGCGTCTGGAATCACCAATGACCTTGGCTAATACCCTTACTCCTTTTGGTCTTCCTGCTCCAATACTTGCCGAAGGGAGCATGCAAACGGAAATGACCAGCGCTGAGATCGACAATATATGCACAAAGTGTAATGAGACTGAGTTGGAAAACAATATGTTGCGCTCGGACGTTACTAGATTGATGCATTCGGTTAAAGAGCAACAGTTGATGGCTCGTGATTACGAATCTACTTTGGCAAAAGCCCTGGCGGCATTAAGATCTGCTGTCTTTGAGCGTCATTTGGAAATCGAGGATGTTCAGCGCAGATATAGTGAACTCCTTGACTCGGAGTTATCTCTTAATCAACGTCTACAGTCTGAAAATGAACAGCTAAAGCATGCTCTAAGCGACGCTTCTTCTGTTATTCGATCCAGTCTTGCTGTTGATGATCAATGCTCTTCTGGTAACGAACCTTCTTCGCCATCCGATAATTCCGCTTCCTAAGCATGCTACTTTGCGTCTGTAACATTTCCTTCCTGCATTCGTTTCTCTTGCTGCAATCTGTTTAAAGAGGTTTTCAAATACACCGGATTGTCTTATGAGTAATCTAATGATACACACTGTTATTTCACTGTTTGTTAAAGCGAATATACCATCAATGATGTGTCTCAATATTAAAATATAGAGTTCACTTATCTGTAAGTATCCAAGTTACATTTAAGATTGATAAAGGTAAAACAATAAAGCATACTGTTCAAAAAGATAAAAGATAAACAAACCTATTCCTTTTTAAATCCAGGCCGCTGGTGGAGAGGAACGTTGGCAATAGTATCAGGAGCATAGCGTTTTCCATGATACACGCCTTCTCCAGGAACCCAACCAGGAATATCCTTCATAATCTCGCGTTCCCTATCAACAGCGGCACATCTACGACGATATTCATCACGATCTGCTTCAGCAATAAGCATAGGTGTAAGATATATACGCGACCATACTTTCTCGCGTTCAAGTTCACGTCGTTCATCAAGGCCCAAATATATTCGATACCATCCATATGCCATGATACTTCCACAGATTGCAAACATTCCTACTCCACTTGGTCCACGTTTAGGTAGCCGCCGTTCATATCGAAACGCTTTAAACCCGCCAGAAGGCGGCATATCCTGCTTCGCCTGTGCTGTACCGTTACTCATCTTTATATAAGCTCTCTTATTTAAGTGAATAATGGAGATTATGTAAGTAATCCTCTGTGCTGTATATGGAAAAAAAAACTCAGGAATCTAACAGAAGGAAGAAAAAAGCTCCACTCTGTTAAAGTAGAAGAATGTAAAATGCTATATGAAAATGGCAGAATTCAAAATTGAAACAACCTCTTCCTTTGGAGATTAGTCGAAAAGCAAGCGTTTATCTTCAAATGCTTAATCTTGGTGGTTGATCAAGGATCATTAAGGTAGATGAAAAAATCACACATGGTTCTTGCCAAACCCCGATCGAAACTCAGCACATTGCAATGCAGGTATCCTCAAAGTGGTAGTGCTTTCAAAAAAATCTGTCCTTAACATAAAGGTAGTTTATAATTTATTTCCAAAGAAGTAAATCTCACTTCTTCAGATACACCAGTTTAACAATTAAAAACATATCGTTGGAAGCTCCAGTGATAGCCAACATTCCTCAAGCAAAAGTACAACTAAAAAGACACGTCCTACTTTCTGGGCAAATACTCCTTTCTTGGCTTTTCTTAAAAGCACTTGTTTATTGTTCATAGTAGATTTTTCTTTTGTACATGTGTCGAGAAGGGTTGTTTTTTAAGAGAAAAAAGGAAGAAAACTAGAAAGCAGCTAACATGACTAGAATAACGTTTTCTATCCTACATCCCTTTCATTTTCGTTTTTATTATACTGTTGAAAAAAATAACATTTGACACACGTATTGCTGGCAATAAGTTTCTGGTGTTTTTTTTAACTGGCATGAACGATAAGCCCAACTTCCAGAAGATGCCACGGGATATATTCCAGAGAATTATTCACTTTTCAGAGGAAAAGAAACGAGAGCCAATCGAGGAGCACGATTCAGCTCAGAAAGTAGAGTCAGTCAAAGGAAAGGAACCGGAGATGCTACCGAATTCGGAACAACAGCAATCTATGGAAGTAGATGAGCCCGAGAAGACGCCAAAGAAAAGTAGCTCAAAGAACCATCGGCCTTTACTTGAAGTTTGTCACGACTGGCGTACTGCAGCTAAACACTACCTTGACAATCCAAAGAGAACCAAGGTAGATCCCGAATCTACTGACGGAAACGACCCTGCACAGATTTCCTCAACAAGACCACGTGTACTTCTCCGGAAGAAGAAGGATGCATCTGAAACTTCAGAAAGCACAGACCATCTGAGTAAGTTAGCAGGACTTTTTAAGCACTAAACATACATACGCATAGTATTTTTTTGCATTGCATTTTTGTATTGTTTTTTTTTGAAACAGATATTCAACATTATATTATATTTTTGCGTTAGCAAATAGCTGCTTCATAGGATGGAACTCCTTTTCCAAGTAAATAGCAATATGCTCAAACCTATCCGAACCAAAGTACATCTGTGGTTTTGACTCTGTAGATTTGTAAACCAAAATAGTAGGCGCCCCAAATCCTTTCATCCCTTTGACATCCTCTAGATTCTCTCTAATAGCATCCAAAGTATCCTTGGTAAAAATAGCCAAATCTACTATATGGGGTTCTATAATACCATCAAGTACATTTTTGACACTCTCTTCTGAGTCTAGCATGATGCGTTCGACAAACTCTGCTTTCCATAGGCTACGCATTGCTGGAACAAGTTTATCTTCATGATGTGTCTTCAAATATTGTAGTGTACGTAGAACAACAGTTGTGTCGTAGGGATATTTTTTCGGAACACCCTTGAAGGGTATTTTTGTGATAGCTGATATCCGAGACATATCTGTAAACAAATAGCGCATCTTGTTTTGACTTATCATATTCTTGGAGGCTACCATGGCTTCCACAAGTGAAAATGGACGATAATCGACCTCGATATTCCATAGACGTCGATACCTCTCCATAAATTCAAAGCCAATGTAACTGAATGTTGACGCGCAGTCAAAGTAGAATACAATCCTTGACTCGCCCATGGAATAAAATTTTGTGTACTACGCAATATAAAAGCAGAAAAGAAAGAAAGACACCATTCATCAATGATATGTGCCCTTTTATAGGGGGAGGGGGGTTTCTATCTTATGGATGTACCTCGGCGCTTGCGGGGAATATGCAGCATGTGATTATTCGGAGCACGAGGCTCCGTAGTTTTTCAGTTATTTTTCTTTCCTGTTAATCTTAAAAGGCGGAAAATTATTAAAGAGTTGCAGAGGAGCTACTTCTATGCGGACTACAATTAGATAGACAAAGCATCAAAATATTTGCACATATTTCAATTTTTGGATATGGTCTGTGCGACTGCATCTGTCTATGATAAGCAGCCAAATGGGTCAGTGGCCACAATTGTGTATATGCAGTAACATTTCAATATAATATAAAGCCTAACATCACGTATTTTACCAGAGTAACACAACTATTTTAATGCAGAAAGAGCAAATGACCTAGATGGCAGTTCCAATCAATAAAGTGGATGTTGATGTGGATGCAATATATCTATTGACCATTTATGTTTCTCATCTGATCCAGAGCCAAGCGCTACTGCTCAAGCGCATGATCATTTTCAATTGTTTGTGGATCGGGGGGAGGGAGATGTTGAGGCGGAAGAACGTAATGCATATGTGTGGAGTGGAGTAGAAAAACTGTAACTACAGTGCTTTATATAACTTATCACTATTTCATCATTGCCAATGAGATGTCCATCTTCCCTACAATTGGGTATCAAATGTTGCAGTGTACTAAGGGAATAAGGCAACTGTATTATCCGGACACCAAATTCAATCGAGGGACGAACGTTTGCGAAAAATAGCCTATAAAAATGGACAACAGTAGCAGATCCTATATCCTCATATAAAAGTAGCTACAGCACATAAATAGGGCTCTACTCGATTCTAATACTTTTTCTATGTAATATTCGCTATTAAGTTTATTTTCTGCAGATATAGCCTGAATACATTATTTGTATAGCTTAGAATGCGCAAGAGCACATTATTCGTAGCACTATTAAGCACCAGGAGCTTTGTCCTTGGCAGTACACCTACATCATTTATTGGATTACCAGAGCATACTAATGGGCCAATATGGTTTGCACGAATGCCCGAGTTTGAACAGCGCGTGCAGCACCAGAATGAGTACCTCTTCTGCAAGCAAGCACATAGTGGCAACGAGCAATGGCTGGACAGATCAACCACAGGCGGCGAGTGTAAGAAATGTTTCTGTCTTCCAGACACCCAGAGAATAGGCTGCACACATTGTGACGAGCAACCAAAGGAAAAACGCAAGCAGCGCACCGAACGCGTACTAGAAGAACCAGTAGTTCAACGTAGAGAAAGCAAAAAAGCAGCTAGGCTTGGTGTCTATGTTAATCATGAAGCATGTATACGTGCAAACCGTGGACGTTCGTTTAGTCGTGGGTGTAATCACTGTGTCTGCCGACAGAACGGTATTGTATCGTGTACGCAGAATGCGTGTGCTCCAAGACATGTTCGGCATCCGAATGATGCAATGGTATTTGATACATATGAAAAAGTGCATCGCGGCACATGGAAACGAAGGCACCTTTAAAATAGCCTGCAATTTGTGCTCTTGCAGTCAGAGTGGAGTAGTCGCGTGTACATCGAAGGCATGTCCAAATAATTTGAATAGTAGTGTTAATTCAACATTTGAGTTTGCCAACTACAGAAAGTGCACAGAGAGCAATGGCGTTTCTTCTTTCACACACGGATGTAACAAATGCCATTGCCTTGCGAATAGACAGGTTGCATGCACGCGGCGGCATTTTCCATACACGTCTACTTTGACTCGTTTGTCACCACCAACATCATCCCAGCCACATATCACCGCACTTTGCAACTAAACAATTTATTAATTTCTAGAAACCTTTAGTGATTCATATTCTCTAAACAAAATATCTAACAAATCCACTTTATACCATTGGTTGTCATTACTGCAGTCCAAAAGCATGCTATATTATTAGCAAATGTAGCCAAGGCTCAAACTTTCTTTATGTTTTCTAGCTTTAGTGTATATATGCTATAAATCTAGCAGATATGCAAAGCAAAGCTTAATACAGCTTAGCGTTCATTATGCACCATCTTTGCTCTGAAAAACAATCTACTTTGCGTTCAGCATTGCAGTTCAAAGACATGACGCGAATATAACCACTACTATTTTTTGCAAAATATAAAAGCAAAGAGAAAAGAGTAAAAAGGATTGTGTACAGCAAGAAGAATCGTTTAGAAAAAGAAAATGTCGCAGATGAGGGGTTTGTTTTCTCTTAGTTTCATTTAGTCAGACCACGTATCGACCAAAGCGAGCGGGCTTTACGAAGCGAAGGAATGCGGGAAGATTGCGGGGAAGACTCCTTTGCAAGTAGCGAAGGCTTTCCAGGAGCGGGAGGCATTGGAATAGCAGAAACCGGTACTGGCGATGTAGAGTGTTTGGTCCAGCGGCGAGTCAAAAATCCAGGCCTACCGAACTTGCGGCCACTGTCGTTGCTAGGGCGCACCATTGGCGAGGCATTCGGAGTGTTCAAAGGCGAGATGTGCGAGGCTGGCTGCTCTGCCAGCGGTGGCACTTCAAGCACTGCCGAAAGCCTACTGGCAGCATCTCCAGCAGCGCCATCGAGTAACTTGTTCTGAGGAGCACTACGCTTACTATCAACGACATTGGTGGGCTCAAGCGCTTGATGCTTTTTGATAATCTGAGCCAAACTGGCAGCGCTACTTTGAGAGCCAATGTTGTTCTTCAGCATCGGCGTCATTGCACGCTCAACCAGATGCGGGTCAATCATACACGGGATAATGTCAGGAGTATGCACAGGGCGGAGAGTCAAGAATTCCTCCTCCTGCGCCAGTCTGTTCAGACCTGGACGCCTGCCTGTAGGCCGGCGACGTGGCGCAGAGGAGTATGAAGGAAAGACAGCCGAGCTCCCATCAGAGTCGCTGTCGTTTGAGTAGCTGTTGTTGTAATTTGAGATGGTGCCACGCAGCATGGCAGAAGATTCCAATCGCCGAAGCTGTCTGGGCAGCGGACGCGGAATTCCTGAAAGACCACAGTTGGATGTTGCAGCCACCATAGACGACGATAGTCTGCGCGGCTCAGTAGCGCAGCCGCCGTTTGGCAACCTGCGGCCAACCGGAGTCATTGGTGGAGCAGCAGCAGCAGCTTGCGGAATCCTCGACGCGCTTGCTGGAGTGCTGCTTGGAGTGCGCAAACCGCCCAGCGATATCGACGTCCGGGCCCGCTGGGTCTTAGAAAGACGACAAGCGGCAATCTCCGACATGCTGCCGCCAACTGGAGTCAGCGAAAGCGGCGAGATCTCAAAGTCATCGCGTCTAGATCCTGTAGGCCGATGGGGGTGCCGAGTAAGCGCGGTGTTCAGAGAAATAGGCGTGCGCTGCTGTGCCAATGACAGAGGCGCTGGCGCAAGGCGCGTGTGCGCGTTGCCGCTGTCCGAAAACACCGACGCGCGCGGGCTAGGCGAGCTTAGCAGAGACGCGCGCGGCGAGATAACAATGCTGCTCGCACGCCCAACGGTGGCGATATTGGTCGTAAGCGGAAAGGAAGCGCGTGGAGGACGCATCCGACCAACAGTCTGGCTCGTAGCAGGAAGCTCTGCTGTGCGACGCCTTTGCAGGTGTGGCAGTTGCGGGTGCTTTCCGTTGCTCAACACAGCGTTGGCCTGCGTCAGCAGCGACTGCACTTCGCTGCGCCGCCGCGATGGCGGTCGCAACGGCGGCGCAGCTATCTGAGACACAGTATGCACACGTCGGCGTGGCTTGGTCGCTGACTTGCCCAGCATTGCAGCCCGGTCGCGCTCAGCCTGTCTGAGGTTGGCAACTGGCGCAACAGGCCGCAGACCCTTTGACATTTTCCCAGAGCTCCTGGCAGCCATGTCGAGCGATGCCTTGGCGTTGCTGCTGTCGCCCGCCAGGCCAGAGTCGCTGCGGCGCGCGGGTTTGCGCAAAAGCGACGGCGGTGGACGCATTGTGGGTTGGCTGCGGGTGGATTGCAGCAGTGTGTCCTCGGAAGAAGCTGACTGGCACGAGTCAGCGTACTCTGGCAAAATGGCCGTAGAATCAGCCAGGGTAAGTGCGCTGCTCTCGGAGGGCGCACGTCCCCGAGCCCATTCAGCATCCGTCGACTCCTGCTGAGCCTGCACCATCGAGTGGACGTGGGGCAAATACGCCTCCAGCATCGCCTCGATGTCGACGCTCTGAATGAACCGGTCAGACATCTGCTGCTCCTCGTTTGCCGCTCTGTCGCTGACAACAAATGACACCGAAAGCGCCTGCTTCCTTTCGCCGCCACGTACAGACGCATAGCGTGCAGATGGCGTGCGCATGCGTGTGGGCTGTTTTGTCCGAGCACTTGTGTGCGGTGGGCTGCTGCAAGACTGCCGCTCGCGCAGGGCCAGGACTGATGGAAAGCGCCGCAACGCCTTCTTCGCCTCGCAGTCGCTGACTTTGGCGGACAGGCCTGCTGTGCCGAGTTCCTCAACGTGCACATGCGGGCACTCGGCCGGGCGCAGCGGCAACCCAAACGCAGAGCGCACGCTGACTCGGAAAAGCCGCGACCAGCGGGGCTCGACTCGTGTGTATGCAGATGCAATAGCAACGCCCTCGGCTCGCGTGCATGGCGTGGGGGCGGCAGATACGATATCAGCGCCTTCGGCAGCAGCTCGGTCTGCGTGGGTTGCTGGAACATTGTCTGAGCTGCATGTTGGTATTACCCGAGGATCTGCGGATAGTTGTGGTGAGCTGGGCGGTGTGTGGCGTTGCACGTTCTTCCCCGCCTCGGACCCTGGCGATTGCGCGGCCTCTGCTGTTGGCTGTTGTTGCCATCCGTCGAGAATCCCTGCGAGTGATGCACGAGCCGGCGTTTTGTTGGTTCTGTGCAGCGAGGCTACAGCTGGTGCATGCAATTGGGGATTCATATTAGTGATACAAGGGCGCGAACAATATGTGTTGCTGAGTACACTACTGGTTCTGACACTTACTGAATAGGGGAGTTGCGTCGGACGCACACCACGTTGCGCGCTTGGCCTCGCGGAGAGTCTCGCGCGCGTTGAGGATATCCTCCACCAAAACGCTCGTAAAGAACGGTGACTCTGGCGGCATCTCACCGTCCAGTAACGACAGAGTTGGGCTCACGGCCCTGTTTTGGCTCTCTGAGACAGTCGCTGCTGGGACCTCTGGGGATATGTGTTGCAGCTCCTGGCGGCTCTGCTGGCTCAGCAGAAGCTCGTCCGTATTGCGCCGGGAAGGCAGCGGCGTCTCCAAGACAGACATTGCATCAAGCGACCCTAGTATTGAGTGTGCAGCGTCAAACACGCTGTCTTCGCTATAACCGCTTAGTGGCAATACTGGACTCTGTATAGCAGATAGTGACAGTGTTACTGTTGACTCTGTGAGCTGCTGTTGCGGGGATACTGCCCTTTTGTCGGATGGTATAGTGTTGTTTGCGGCTGCTGTTGCTACTGCTTTTGGCGGAGGGAGGAGATGGAACGAGCGGGCGGGATCTGCAGTTTCTGAAGGCGGTGGTCTGGGCGAGGTGGGAGGAGAGAGAGGAGGCGAAGTGGGAGATATGTGGATGTTCTGCACTGAAGGTGACAATGGTGGCTGTGGCAGCTCATCGGCCAGCGCATCGAGCGTGTCCAAAACCGACGGACCGTCTGGCCGCGTAATCGGCGGCTCAGGCAAGCAGCTCAGCAGAGCGTGGAGCATGTTGCTCTGCGAGCCAATGTCGTAAAGCGACGCCTCAGTCATTAGTGATCCATCGCCCGTGCAGCTCGCCAGGTCCAGTGTTTCACAGATGTCTGCGGGCATCGACATGCGAGCTCTGCTCTTTCCGACTGCCAGGGCGCTCTCTGCTTCCCGAATCATTGGCCCCAAGCCTTCAATGCGTCGTCGGAGTTGCGGAGACGGCTGAAAGTTGTGCGGGAGCGTCGCAGCAATGCCGGTTGATATGTGCCAGCTGCCATCAGCATCCGTCAGCATAATGTGTTCCTGTCTGACGTCGATTGGCGTGCCAGCTTTCGTAGACAGGAACTCTTATCGGTAAGAAACAGTGAGGAGAGCAAATAACTGGAAAATATGCGCAGTGTGAAAAAAGAACGAGAAAGATGTTTGAGAGAAAAATAGAGCAACGGAAAATAGAAACAGGAAACGCAGGTGGACAATGAAGGTACGCTGAGGGAGCAGAGGGAGAGTTGAGAAAAAGAACGGAAATAAGATAAAACTATGAAAGGCCTTCAGCTTATTTTTTGCAGAAGAGGAACAAAAAAGATGGGAAGATGGGCCTTTCTCGCAAAAAAGTAAAGGGAGAGGGGGGGTTTTCCAAGCATTGCGAACAATACCCGTCGATTATCAGTTTGCAATGGTTGTTCTCATGAAAGTCCTTTCTTAAAATGTGCAAAGCTGGGGAGGATGGAGAGGAACGGAGGCGTCTCTCAAGTGGGCAATCAATATTGCTAAAATATGCTCCTCTTGCAGTGTTCTTCTCTCCACTACTCAAATTCTGCAGAACCTTCTTGGACAGTCTTAAGAGTGTGGACCGTTGCCTGCTGCATTACCAGAAGTGATTGTCTGCAGCTGTTCCATGGGTCTTCTCTTTTTCCAACCCAAGGTTGCAATTTTCTATCGATGGCTTTTTGAAGGCCACTCCCAATAAAAGGAACACACGCTTTCCCACATTCTCTTGTGGGCTGTTGTCGAAGATGGTCCGCCAAAAATAAAGGAAAATTAGCGTCTGCAGAGCAATGCGAATGTTGGTAAACAAACCTGCCACGCCACTCTACATGTGCCAATCCTTTTCACAATATAAAAATGAGCAAGCATCTTGGAATTCCTTCCTCTGCTAACGCATCAAGTGTATTTTTCTACACTTGCTGCAACCAAAATGCAGAACCCCACCTCTTCCAATCTCACACGATCCCTCTTTTTCTCTCTCCCCTTTTAGGCATTAGCATATAAAAAATTTTCAAACACAGTGTAAAGGATTGTCATAGCTGCGATCGACTTTTTTACATACTTGTTCTATGATCGCCAGAAAATAAAAATTACTGTGATTTTGTTGTTCGTTGTCTGTTGTTGCTCCAATTCCGATTACCATTTAAAAAACCTGATTAAATTTCAAAAGCCTGTGTGTTCCAAATTGAACGCAATACTGCATTTTGCAAATTTATTAGCGTTGGCTGTTGACGGTATTTGGTATGCCAGTCGAGCAGTACTTTTTGCGCAAGGGTCGAGGAGGCTGTTGGTGGACACGGTAATCAAACAATTGTGGTCTTTAGCGATTCCACTGCAAATCTGCACCCTCCCCTTCTTGGAGAAATGCGGGCGACATCAACGCAAGCTGTATGTATGGTATTTTATCGTTATAAAGTCGCTAAAGCCATCTACTCTATTTCTCTATCCAAAACCACTACTAAAAAATTCTATTATGTTTCTTTGTACTTTCTTCTTGTCTACTAACGCAAACCACGCACGCTAATTACGCAACAATCTTTATCTCTTATGACGCAAAAAAAAAACACAAGACCACCCGCTCTCGGAAAAACATTGCTGTTACCAAATCAAATATTATTTTTCTTTTGATACGTCAATGGTTTTCTTAAAAATAGTAAGAATGTAACAAATCTTTGCTCTTTGTTTTCCTTGACATACTAAAAAAATATCTACTATAATTGCTTGTGGCTTTTTTTACATTTTTAAAAAGGACACAGGATAAAAACAATCAATATTATTTCGTATATGGCAAGAAAAAAAGGAACAATGTCATGTATTGCAATATTGTATTATAACTACTTTCGGTATAATTCAACACATTCGTAGAGTGTATCTGTTAGAAAAGGGGAAAAAGAGCAGTTGCATTATCAAAAAAAAAAATGATTATTTTGCTTTGTGCGTGTTGGCTGTAGATAATTCTCGACCATATCACATTTATATTGTTTTCAAAAAATAAACACGCAATATGTCGAAATTCCTATTATACATCTACAGATTCATCCAAAAGCAACTTTAATCTATGGGCATAGTTGACAAATGGTTCCTTAGCTATGAGGAGTTTGTAGGCAGAGTTAATCTTCAAACGTGTATGGCCCGAGAGCGACATAAAAGTAAAATCTGGACAAGCAATAGCCAATAATAACGAACATTGTGCAATAGTTTCCAAATCTGTGTTTCCCCAGTGTCCCAACTGAAGAACTTTAAAATAGCTATTGATTGGATATTGATCAGCAAAATAACTTACGAGGTTTTCCTCTGTCATGTTATTCAGCTCACCATCTCCCAAACCCCTATAAACACAACTCAATTGCTTTAACCATGGTAATGTTTTTAGAATACCTACGATATCAGATAATGTAAGGAATGCATCAGGTATCGATAGAAATTGTAGATTATTCAATGTTGGTTGAACAAAAAGTATGCGCACAAATTCATCCTTCATTGTAACATCCTCAAGAATTAGTGTATCAATTGTGGATGGTAGTCCAATAGCAAATTCAGAACATTTATATGATGGCGCGCCAGGATTTAACTGACAAGCATTCATATTCTTGAGAGATACAGCTTTTAAATTGGCATATCTTCCTTTTCTAAATATCTGATATTTACTCGCCATCTCTATAGTATTTGTGTTAAGATTCATATGTAAATATTCCAAAGTATTATAATTTCCTCTGAAAATAGTATCATCAGAAAAAGGATAATCCATATGCAAATATAATCGCTGTAGTTTAGGAAATGGTACAGAGCGTGTAAATAGTTTTTCTGGTGGTTGAAGATAATACCAACATGATAAATGTAATTGTTTTAGATTAGGATATTCTATACAATTATTTAATTCATCTTGAACCAAATATGATAATCCATCCAATCGATTAAGCATTAGTGTGAGTGATTGAAGTGATGCTGCACTACGGTGCAAAAGTTGTGCTATCTGCGGATAATAGATGTTCCATACAAAATCCATGCTTGTCAATCGTGGTGCAAAAGAAAATAACGGTGCAACAAGCAAATTACCTTTTATACCACAATCTTCTGTAGCCTGGCCGTTATTATCGTCGACAGATAATGCCAATGTTGGATAATCAGATAGTCTATCCACTAGTGTTTTAAACGCCTGGTAGAATGTGTCGTTTCCAATAACATAACCCATACAGTGCTTAATGTTTACTGCACTTAGTCTAGGTGCTAATTGTTTAATTATACCGATAAAGGCTTCCAATTCTTCAGTAGCAGTGGATATGCCATTGTCCTCGTGAGTCAGCTCATAATGACCAAATACTATATCGAGTGTATGTGCCATAGGAAATACCAGCTGGAATGCTTGCATTTTATCAGAGACAAATAGCTGTCGAAATCTGCCACTCAGTATACTAGAGAAATCTAAATCTAACATGATGGTTCTCACCAAATTCGCATATTGTTTGTGACAAATAGGTGTCTGTACATTCGATGGCCATCGTGGATGTTCTATCCGAATACTGCCTGGATTGCAATCAATAGTAACATGAATATTACGACAGAATTGCTCTAATGTAAGCGTCCTCCATATTTGACAGGTATAAAGAATATGTGAAAACTGGTTAGACCGCTTTTCTCCAAGAATATCACCCCTGGCATATCGAAGATGATTGGCGTTTTGTAGATTATGCAGAACCAGCGCCAGTATGTTCCACGGAAGTTGCTGTAGTGATAAAGACATCTCTTTTTGTGTGCACAAAAAGGTTCCGCTAATAATAATGTGCAAGGGAATCAATAGAGTACTAAAAATCGATGCATGTAAAAATTGTGAAAATGTAATAAAAATGCGCAGAACATAGGCAAAATTAAGCACCCCAGCAGAAAACAGCTTTACCAACACCTTTTCACTTCAGTCCTCATTGGTAAAAGGTGCACAAAAGTAGAGAATATTGAAAGAACTAGTCATTTGAAGGGCTTCTTGAAAGAGTTTCAATTTTCTTACAATATTTAAAAGACCCCAATTCCTTTGTTGCATCCACAAGCAAGAGATGGTTGATCTTTTTATATAACTACAAGGCAATGAAAATAAGAAAAGGTATATGCTTTTAGCCAGTTTAACGCAAACAAAACCTGGGCACTACAGGATGCAAAAGGGGAAATATGATTCAGCGCACAAAAATGCCCTCTTTCGGAGCAATTTTTTAAAGAGCAAAGGTTTTCAAGGGGAGAACATCCGCGAGCGAAACTCCATGATTTTGGCACCAATCCGACGCGTAACAGCCGAGCGCTCAGGAGGATTATTCTGAGGCTGGGCAAGGGCGGGCTGGGCAGACAAGCGGCGAGAGGCAGCTGTGGGCGTAGCATAAGCAAACTGCGGTGGGTTCTGACGAGTGGAAAAAACGTGGCGGACATCTGGGCGACGGACAGCAGCGTCGCGAGACACAACCGTCGGAAGAGGACGCGGAGCTGACGCCAGCGTACGTCGCGGGCCAAAGTCAAACGGGTCGCGCTCAACAATTACAGAGGAAAGCGAATGGCGTGGATGGCTTCTGACACCCCTGCCAGCGCTGGCGGTGTGAGCTGCAGCAGAACCCACGGCAGAGGGGCGCTCGGCGTAGGATGGCTGCAAAAACGGAGGCGGAGAGGCCGCCAGCTGTGCACCAGCACTAGCGCCTCGACGACGTCCAATCGCCAAGGCCGAGGCGGACACTGCCGGTGGATGGGCACGAGCAGTAGACATGCGGTTGCTCAGCAGCGCCGATCCGCCAGTAGTACGCAAGGCGCTGGCGGTAGCAGCGGGTCCAGACAATGCGGAGTTCTGCCCAGACAAGCCTCTGCGACGCGTCGGAGTGGCCAGCGCGAGCGGCGGCAGATCCTTCCGGTTGCGCAAATTATCCATCGCACGTGGAGCCCCACAGCCCACAGGAACCGAAGACGACGCACGAATCCCCGTCGGCCGCGGTACTGAAGCTACCGGCGCGCCATGGCGCCGCAGAACCTGTGCAGATCCACCGCCGCCCTCGGCGGTTGCTGAAGTCCGCGAGCTGGCAGAGCTCAGCACCGACGAGCGTGGCGAGGCCACACGCGGGCGCGTGTCGACTAATGTCGATGACTGCTGCGAGAATGACGCCCGCTGCGGTCGTCTCTGCTGCAGCAACTCGCGCGTCGAGGGCTGAATAACCTCGCTGCGGCGGCGTGGCTGCAACGACGACGGCGGCGGCGGAGATCTTGGTGGCATACGTGGCCCGCGCAATCCCGATGGTGGCCCGCGGCGGGGCCCGTCCAGACCTCTCCCGGCAGTGCCACTGGTACTGCTAGAGCTACAGCTGTTGGAGCGATCGAGGGGGCCTCGCAGGTTCATCACAGACGCCGATGCACGCAGCGCCTGTGGGCGCGCAATGCGGCCTGGCACTTTTCCAAAGCCAGACTCAGCGCCCGGAGCGGCACTACCAGACAGTGCTCTGCGGATGGCCAGTGGAGGCGGACGATGCCTCGGCTCAGCAGCACATGCACTGTCAGCAGAATCTGGGCGCTTCTTCGGTGGGGCTAAAGCGCGTGGCTGTGGGTTAGAGACTGGCGGATCGGCCAGTGTAGCGGCACTGCTCGTAGAGGGAGAGCGCGCTAGGGCAGCGGGTACCTCAAGCGTTGCATAGTCAACATCCAGCTCAGCGTATACATGCGGCAGATACGCCTCGACCATTGCCTCCAAGTCTACGGCGCGTACGCGCTTGTCTGAAGGCTGAGTGCTACGCGTCTTGTTATCCTTGCGCCCCACGCTACGCACCATAAACGACAGCGCCGGCGTGTGAAAGTCAATAAGATCTGGCGGCAGCCTGCTGCACGACGGCACACGTAGTCCAGTCGGCCGCTGTGTAGAGCGCGTTGCCCCGTCATCCGCTGATCCTGCACGCGCCCGCAGCGCTAGAAGTGACAGGTACCGCGACAGAGCCTCCAGGACATCGCCGTCGTCTGCGTCCACTGCCACCAGTGGCGCCGATGCCTCATCGTACGCCGACATCTCGCGCACCGTCACCCTGGGCTCCGCCGCAGTGCGGAACGGCGAAGCAAACAGGGAGTGCACGTCGATCTGGAACCACCGATCGCGTTTGCCGTCGTGCTCTGCCACTCCACTGCGTTCTGCCGCCCCGCTGTGCTCCTTAAACCACTCCATGGGCCTCTCGTCCTCCAGCTCGCCAATCTCTCCCGGCTGTACAAGCTCCGCAGCCATTGCTTCCGCCCGTCGCTGCAGCTCAGCGCGTTCCTTGTGGTACTCGGCAAACAGTGGCGACTGCGGCGGCTCCTGATTAAGAATCCAGTCATTGCTGTCCGAGCTGTCGTCCGGGACGAGATTGGCGTTTGGGCCCCCGAGCTTGCTGGGCGATTCGAATGCCCCGCTGCCCTGAACCTGCAGCCCCAGCATCCCTGCCAGCGACGGCCGTGGCAGTGCTGTGCTTGGCTTGCGCAGTGATGCTATTCTCCAATTGACGACGCGTAGATGCATACAACCAGAATAAAGCCGAGCATTGTTAGTCTCAATCCAACCTGTACACAATATCGCCTGGAAATGCACGGATGTGCGCAAAGGGTAGCTCCCCTTCCTCCCCACTTCTTTTAGACACACTATCGTGTGCTTGCAGTTGCGTGTCGCTCTTGTGGAACCGACAGCCCGCAAAGAAAGTCTAAAGCCCACCATGCACGCATATTAACTTACGAAAGAGCGGCTCCGTTCTGGGCGCGCACCATGTCGAGCGCTGCCATGTGGTTGCGCTGCTGAATGATGCGCGTGCCTTGTGGATGGTCTCGCGATACTCGGCAATGTCCTGCGCTGAAATGTCTGCAAAGAATGGCGAGTGCGGCGGCATCTCATCTTCCAGCAGCTGTTCCTGCCTGTCCTCCTTCTCCCACGAGTATCTGCTGGCGCTCGGACGCTCTGTCCGGTATCTCCGCATAGTCTCGCGGCAATCGATAATGTCCTGCGCTGAAATGTCGGCAAAGAATGGCGACTGTGGCGGCATCTCGTCCTCCAGCAATGGCACCGGGCTCTCCTCGCCCCTCTCTTTCCAAGAGTATAAGCGGGTATTCGGACGCGTTGTCCGGTACCGCCGCATAGTCTCGCGGCACTCAAAGATATCCTGTGCCGAGACGTCCTCAAACTGAGGCGATTGTGGAGGCATCTCACCGCTGAACAGCGACAGTGCTGGGCTCTCCGACCGTCCGTTGCCCTCCTGCAAATCCCGTCGCCACGGCACCGGTTGCGACTTCTGCTGCTGTTGCGATATAGCGTCTATGCCACGCCGCTGTCCAATTGCCGGCGTCTCGGGAAAGCTCCCAAGAGGCCCAAACAAGGCTGACGTGCCAATTTCACTCGGGGCATTGACATTACCAGCGGTGGTTACCCAGCGATAAGTGTCGCTGCCTTTTGTCGCTGCCATGCTTTGAAGCTCAGAAGCAGACTGGGTGGTTGCTGCTGCTACTTCAGTGGGATTGGAAAGGGAGTCTGAATTCGCATGCGACGAAGGAAGGGAAGATAGCGAGGCGAGAGGAGAAAGAGGCGCGTGTGGATGCTGATCAAGACGGTGGGGGATATCCAGTGGCACTGGTGGCAGTGAGAGAAGCTGCAGCACGCAGGGAGAGACGCAGCTAGGTCGTAGTAGCCGCATCCCCGCTGTGCCCACTGGCAGTGCTGAGAGTCCCTTAAGAAGCATCCTGCCAGAATTCTGGCCCTGTTCATGTGATCGTAGATCGACAGCGTGTGCTGGCACTGTGGCTGGTGTGCCACAGTCGCTGCCTTCGTCTGGAGTTGTTTCCATATTATCTCTTTGTGCTTTCCTGCTATGCGGGCCAGAGTGTGTCGGATAAGTGTAGATACGAAAAGGAGGGCAAACTGTGTGTTCTGCTGAAAGAAGAATATTGTTTTCGGCCCCAGCAGTAATGATCTTGAGACATCGCTCCCCTCGTACCGTTTGAAAGGACTGTTCTGGAGTGGCTCTCACTACTATAATTTGCACTCGCCTCTTCCTTGGGATACACAATGCGCTATGGCTATTGAGTGTGTCTTCTTCCTTGCTGCTTTGGCGTGTTGAATCAGATCACTCGGTCTTTCAGCTGAGACGCTTGGTGCTGTGGCACATCCAGCAGCGCCACTAGTGGCTTTGGTAGGAGGCGGGCTGCGCTTCCTTATCTAGAAACGCTCTGTCCGTTTCAATCGTCTGCTTTAATAATCTGCCATCAGTGGAAATGCTTGTATGAGGTGGTGCAACAGCAGTTCTTCCAGTGGAGAGTAGGCAACACAGAGATGCGTGCTTGATACCGTGACAGCTTACCCGATTTCTTAACACGGAATCAAGTAAAGCTGTTCGAGAAGCAAAATCGAGTGTCTGAGGTGGAACTGCTTGCTTTACAAGGAAAGGCTACCTATAAATATGATATTGCATATTTTGACAAGAAGAGACAGGCTACACCACCCGACATTAGCTGCATGTGGTACTTGTACTATCCTGGCATAGACAAAAAACAACATATGCTAGGCTATTGGAACTCACTTCTGAACTTGGATAGTGCAATAGACCAGGAGCTTGTTGCATAACCAGCTGTGGATATAGCATACTGTTTCCTTTCCTACATATACATCCGATGCAGACAGAGGTAAGCAATTGCAGAAAATCCATTTCTATCGCTCTTGAGGGAAATCTTACTGCACAAGTATTCCATCGAAAATTGGCCAGCAAAACTAATCAGATTGGAACCAGAATATCTGCAGTCGATCCAACCGGTGGACAGCAAAAAGCAGCATATCCTGAAAGCAGGTATTCAAGAAACAGCAGCTGGTATGGGAATTTCTAGCAATGGACCAGTCTGTCGGAGCTTCCCAACAGAGTGGGGATGGCGGGATTTCGGGGCTTTAGGATGATATTACATCCCTGTGCAATGCTTGCTTACACGGCGATGTGCAGGTAGACAGGGTTTGACATCTGGTTGGCTTCCATGAGCCCTGAGCGGCGGAGTGGCAACAAAGATGCCCTCAAAACAACGAGGCGGCCCACCATAAAAGGGCATATGGCAAGCAGTTGTTCTTGTTGGTGTTGTATTTTGGATCAGAAATGCAGTCTATGTTTGGGAAGCAGCAGACAACAATTGCATTGTTCGATGGCAAATGATGCATGTTTTTGTTGTGGCAAAGGTAGCACAGCGCAAGGGATTGCCGTCGGCCCAACCATGGCTTCTTCTCCTTTGCGGATACTCAATTTACACTGCATGAAACAACAGGAACACCAACACTATCTATATCACCACAGCAATACTCAGCACACGTACGCTAGTGCAACAGCACAAACATTATCACTATCCAATATCAGCACCTACATTGACGACACCAACATCAGCACACTCTACGGCAGCACACGCAGACAATTAGAGCATAGCCGCATCATCACAAACACATAATCATAATTTGCATACACGTACACTTGGCAGGGCTCAGAGAAATGGCAGGAGATGATCGAGAGAACACGGCGCAGACGTCGACAGGACATATGGGCATGCAGGTAATCGGCAGCGGAGGCGGCAAGCTGGACGGCGGAATGGAGGCCAGTGTGCGGTGGGAAGAGAGCGGCAACGCACTGGAGGCAGACCAGGCATGGATCGGCGCAGAAGGGCGGCACTTTGCGGGGCTCAACATGCGCATTGCGCGCGGGCAACACACGCTGGTGGTGGGCGGCACACGCGAGCGGCGGACAGCATTGGCGGCGGCGCTGGCAGGCGGCGGAGCACAGCAGCTGTGGGGCGGCGTGGTACGTAGTCCGGCGGCCCACCTCGGCGTGGCGCATGTGGGAGGGCGCGCGTATGTGCGGGCGGGCAGCACGCTGTGGGACCTGCTGGTGTTTCCGCACGACAAGACCCGGGCGTTGCGGCGCGGCGTGGCAGAGCGGCAGCTGGCGGCGTTGCTAGCGCATCTGGGCTTTGGTTTTCTGCTAGGGCTGGTGCATGATGACTGGGCGCAGTCCATTGACTGGGCAAAAGTTCTGGGCCCACGTGATCTCGCAGCTCTGGCGCTGTGCCGGCTGCTGTACCACGCCCCCGCCTTTGCGCTCGTCGACGACGCTGCACTGGCGGTGCTGGCCCCTGAAAGCGTACAGAGCCTGTTTACCGCCGCCAACCACCACCGCATCACAATCGTAGTCCTTGCCGCTGTCGACCCCTTCGAATCGCGCACCACCAATCCCTCAGAAGCACAAACCCCCGCAGGATTCCTCGGCAGCATCGGCGAGTTTTCGCGGGCCCTGCGCCTGCGCGAAGGCAATGCCTGGCAGTTCTGCGCATTCGGGTATGGCTCCGCCGAGCGCTCGGCGTTTGACGCAGAGGCTGAGCCGACATGGGTGTGGGCGCTTCACGACACCACGGTGCAGGGTGGCGAGGCAGCCGGAGACTTCCGTTCGCGGTTGCAGCGACGTGCCTCGACGCTCAGCCAGTGTTCCACCACCGAGCGTCGCTGGCTGGTGACGCCCGAGTATCCGCTGTCACCAGTCCACGCCGACCGCGGATCGCGCCGCCATTCGTCGCGTCTTGTGTCGCCAGTACTGTCACCTCGCTCCAGCGTGTCAGATCTGGGAGCCGCCACAACCCTCGATATTGCCACACTTGGCTCCCGCCTGCGCCGCGTTGATAGTGTCTTGTCCAGCCTTGCCGTCTCACGCCAGCCGACGCCACCACCATCTGCTGCCGGCCCAGGCGCCTCAGCCGTGCCGGCCATCGAGGAGCACCCAACAGAGGAGTCTTTGCTGTGCAGCGATTCCGCGCTTGCGGCATCTGCGCCTGCTGATGCGCCAGCTGAGTCTTCCAACTGGTCCTCTAAATCCGACAGATCCGCTAAATCCGACAGATCCGCTAAATCCGACAGATCCGACAAATCTGCGAAAGAGTATGACGCGGTATCGTTTTCCCGCCCGCGCAGCTACCGCAGGTCCACGCGTCCTGGAATGGGTTTGTCGCCGCGCATTGCACCGAAGCCCACCGCAGCTTCGCTGTCTTTTATTCCGCCTGTCGCCCCGCGCGATGAGCGGCCGCAGAGCAGACGCTACAGCCGCGCAGCCACCGATGTATCATCGGCCACTTCAGAGCACGTGCTCGAGGGCTCTGCAGTCAGCGCAGCCGCCAGCAACCGCAGCAGCGCGCTAATCAGCGAAGATGCCGTGCCTACAACGGCGCTGCTGAAGTCTTCGGTAACCCCCGTCCCCTCTGACGCCTGTGGTCAGCTGCAGGCCGAGCGCAGGCTTTCTGCCCACCCATCCGCCCGCAGCCCTTCGCGGATTCCGCGCCCGCGCTCCTCTGCCCCCGCTCACCGCCACGCCCACTCGCCCAGCACCAGCAGCACCCGCAGCGCCCGCAGCCTCTCCAGCGCCATTGCGTCATCCGCTTCGTCTTCCGTAAGCGTGGCCACCAGCACTGACCGCCGCGCCAGAAACCCCATCCGTCCCATCCAGCTGCCCACTCCCGTCGATGAGCTTGCCGCTGCCCTGGAGAACCTTTGAGCTGCCATTAGCTCTCACTGTGGCGCTTGGGCGCTTTCGTCACTTTCGTCACTTTCCCCTTGCATATGTCTTTTCTGCCAAGTAGTTGCGCACATTGCTACACCTGCCTGCTACCTGCCAAATAAAAGTACCACCTCTCAGACTGTCGGCTTGGGAATGTGTCTGAGCCTGCGGATCGCTGGTGTCTGCTTCCGTGCCTTTTTTGATTCCTTCAGGCAATCCGCCTGTGATGGGCTGCGCCTTGTGGCTAGGCTGTTGCTGACTTGCTACAATTTGCCGCAGTAGTAGCCATCCATCCTTCCCTTCCTTATCGGTGATACAAGTCGTGAACAGCCCAACCCCTCCCCTCCACTTTCCAAGTCGAGGAAATGCTTGAATGTATGTATTTCTACTCTCCTTTCTTGTCATTTAAATTGTCTACATTTTCGCTTTGCTCTTCTGAGTACTGGATTATTCCTTTCCTTTCACTTAAGTACAAGTGCCATCTTTTCTTTTTCTCCCCTTTGTTCTCAACTGTTTAAGTAAACTCCACCCCTTTTCCTTTTGATATTCCACTTTGTTTTTGAGTCTCACAAAGTTAATCATTTTCTTTCCTGTGTTTTTTCTTTCCTTAAATATTACATCTATTTTTTATTATTCCAAAAGCAGAACATTTGTTTCATTACTTTTTCCTATCTTCATTTCCACTTTTGTTTGAAATACTATTTGATTTCTAATACATCTCACATTAGTATCATACTATTTCCTTATCTAGCCAACACAAGGATCTGTTTAAGCATTCTATTGTTACTATTTGTATATCCAGCATCCCTCCCTGTCATCTGTCATTTATACTATTTTCTGGAAAGTAATCCTTGAGGCACACACAAAAATCCGAAAGTATGTGGGTACCCGACGTTGGGCCACCTCAGGCTGCATCTGCCTCGTATAATCGTGGATGTATTGCTATCGTGACTGGTGCTTCTCGTGGATTGGGTCGCGAAATAACCCTAGAGTTTCTGCGTCGGAGAGTATCGGTGATTGGCGTAGCACGTACTGCAGCTGACCTTAACAGTCTTCTAGGCAGAGCACTATCTGAGGCTCAGGGAAATGCTCGATTATTTCCCTGTGTCGCTGACATTACTACCGAAGAGGGCATGTGGGCAATAGAAGCCACTCTAGCGCATTCAGACCAAGTATTGATTGCTCTAATCAACAATGCTGGCGGTGTAGAATTACTGGACCGCTCTGGCGATAAGGTTGTCGCTACTTTTAAAAACCGCGAAGACCGCGCAATGGCATCAATCGAAAATGCTTCAATGGATGCCTGGCGTGCTATATTTGATGTTAACGTATTTGCTGCTGTAAATTTGATACGCCGCTTTTTGCCTATTATGCGTCTGACAAAGGGACGCATTATTAACATTAGTTTAGCTGAGCATAATGAAGATTATAACATTAGCTCATCAATTGGTTCTCGCGCCAGTACTCAATCATACCATGGGTGGGCTGCATATTGTGTGAGTAAAGGTGCAATAAATATGCTAACTAAGTCTCTTGCTCATGAAGAACCTGATATTGTTTCAATTGCCATATGTCCGGGCTTTATGGATACTGACATGTATAATTATGTTATGAAGAAAGGCAGCCGCGTTATGGATAAAAAAGAATATAAGAGGTTACAACAATTACAAAACGACAAATTGCCAGATGATAATAATAGATATAAGGAAGAAGAAGAGCCGGCTATGAATGCTCAGAAAAAAATTCATCATCCTTCGGAACCTGCTTATGTTATTGTGAGATTGGCTCTGGAATCTTCTAGTAAATTATCTGGTGGTCTTTTCACTTGGGATGCTCCGGAATTGGATTACTTTCATGATCAGGGAAGTTTTGCGTTTGCTACTGAATTGGCTCTTCGCGGTGGTGGTGGTGGTGGTGAAGAAACCATTCTTCCACCGGAAAACTTATTTGGCTCTTATTAGCCATAGTTACTTGTTTTTTATAGTTTAGCAGTTTTTTATTATTTGTTTCTATATAGCGTTTAAATATATCACTTTAGTGTATAAAAAAAGCTCCACAGGGTTTTGGTAAACATTATGTTCGTAATATGTAGCTAAAAAACAACTGTATATGTGTAGCCTTTGGTGTAATCTTTTATGCTAAATCCAGCATAATCTATTTTTGACATGGAATTTTTATACTTGGAGGCAGCTCGCCCACAAGAAACAAGAAATAGAACCAGAAAGACCTAAGCTAAACCAGAAAATAACCACTTGTTACCCGTGCTTGTACACCACAAAGCCAAGTCGGGTTCGCTTACACCTGCAAAGTGAGACTGCGAAAGAAAATGAAAGAGAGGACCAGAAACCCAGAAAACGGGACCACAATAGCAATAGAAATTGATGTAGAGAAAAGGGCCAGCTACTCAGGATGGCTGGCGAGACCGGGGGCTATTATCAGCGAGAGAAGCGTCCACAGGATGTGGAGGTGAGGAGGAAGGAGGAGGGAGGGAGAGATAGGCCATATTGAGGAGTGGCTGAAGACGGGACTGATGGGAGGAGTGGCCCGTGCATATTTGCCAAAGTCGCTATTGAAGGAGGAGACAAGGCGCTGGGAAGACCAGGGATCATTGCTGTAGGCATGGTCGTTGCGGGCCACCCACTAGAGGTGGAGCAAAGTAGCAGAGGCTAGCTGTAAGCATTGGTGAAAGTCCGTAGCCGTTTGGGAGGCATTGGACATACTGTTGATATGCACAAAAACTACATTCAATGAATTAAATTAAATGAAGCACATGCTATCTAGCTTAAAATTACAGTTTCAGAATTCTGTTTCGGTTTCACCCCCACCCTGTTGGTGTACGTTTTGCGCAACGCACCTGCTTGATACTTTCAATGGGCTGGAACATCAAAGGTGGATAGGGCATTTTTGCTAATCGCTGCTAATCGTAACTGTGACACAAAATTAAGCATCATTTCGTCATCAGCTTTAGAAAACAAGCTTGGAGCTTTTTTTTTTCGGACAAGGGATCAGTGATTCTTTTTTCTCGATGCCACAACTTTTGTTCACACTTTGGAGTACTTTTCTACACAAGCGTATACCATCTTACACACACAAACCTGCAAGCCTTAGCAAGCGGATAATGTCTACTTGGGAAACCCGGCCAAAGGAGGCAGCTGCTCCGTCAAGTGGTCGTGGACCAGTTGCGATAGTCACAGGCGCATCACGAGGACTTGGACGAGAGATATCACTGGCCCTACTGCGCCAGCAGGTGTCTGTGATTGGAGTTGGACGGTCTGCGGACCAGCTAAACGAGCTGATGACGACAGTTGCATCGAACGCTGAAGATAAAGGGGGCTCCCAGTTCATACCCTGCGTTGCTGACATCACCACTACACAAGGGGTAAGTGTAATTGAAGAAGCTCTGAAGCAGTCAGGGCTAGGCCTAGTGGCATTAGTAAACAACGCCGGGATACTTGGGCCTGTTGCCCCGATAGCTGCGGCGTCGGCAGATGCCTGGCGGGAACACTTTGATGTGAATTTGTTTGCGGTGGTGGAGCTCACAGGCCGACTTCTCCCAGAATTGCGCGCAAGCAAGCCTGCCAGAATCATCAACATTAGCTCTGGCGCATCTACCCATCCGTACTACGGATGGGGCGCCTATTCCGCAAGCAAGGCGGCGATCAATATGCTGACACAATCGCTGGCCCATGAAGAACCCGATGTTGTTGCGGTGGCGATACGTCCTGGCGTTGTGGATACCAAGATGCAGTGTTTTATCAGAGACGAGTGTGCGAAGGGTATGCATATCGACGAATATAACAAGTTTGTAAAGCTACACAAGAGTGGAAATCTAGTGCCTCCTTCTAAACCTGCAGGAGTGATTGCGAAGCTGGCGCTACATGCTCCAGCAGAGATTTCCGGTAGCTTTTATTCGTGGGATGCTGATGAGCTTGCCAAATATTGCTCATAGTACACATTTTTCAAGTAACAAAATTTCAAAACAATATAGAAATGTAACAAGTTTTACTCTGCTTTTTTAATTAGAACAGTGGTGACTGCCATGAGCGTTACTGCAATCCTAACATTTGTGGCTGCTTTCTGGGTTGCAACGACCAGTCAATAGAAGAAGATGGGGGCTCAACTTTAAAAATTCAGTAGATTCTTCTTGCCATACGTGCTTTTTAGGATACGCCAAATGTTAAAATAACAGAAATGTCTCGAGTTGAGATAAGAAAAATTAGAAAAAGCAAGAAAGAAAAGCAGAGGAACAAAACAGCTTGGACTTGACAGCTCAGGTTTGTACAGGAGAGAAGATCATGGTAGATTCCTGCTATTTTGATAAACCATCTCGCCCTGGGTAAGATCCATGCCTCAATATATATCCATTATTTTTAGTCCTGCCTTTATGCTAAAAAAATTCTGTTATTGCTAATCTCTGTATCAATGCAAACCAATTTGAATACTAGAATGCTGACTAATCTTTGTCAAGTATGGCGCATTTACTTAATTTTCATATCGTCTGTTGCCCACTCTTAATGAAAAATAGAGCTAGCAAACACGGAAAAAAATATTTTATAGAGGTGATTTGCTTCTGTCAACATTAAGATGTTACATTTTCCTCGGAGCACAATCTTTGATTATAATTTATTCCTATTGAATGCGTAAATACGTCCATATCAACGTTCATTTAAATATATATTTCATAAGCGCGAAGGTCAATGGAAAAACAGCATTGGCCTGGCATTATGGAAGCGTAACCGAGTAGCTGGTATTGAATATGACATGTGTAAACTCATTCGCAAGGAACAAGTGACACATTATAAATAAAACTGTGCTCGCGAGTAATAGCTTTTCTATTGTTTCTTTGGCGATAGATAAATTCCGAAAACCTTAATAACCTTTACAACACAGAGGACTAGTAACAAGCTGCTACGCCTCCAGGGAGTAAGGGAAGTTTAGAAAACTTAAAAGTCATCTTAATTCACAAGAAAAGCGACTAACTAAGAAGCGAGCAGCAATTGCTTCTTTTAAGCGAACGCATGGAGGTGGAATATTGCTATTAATATTGTGAGAAGAATGGCTGGCTCTCTGAACATGTGCAGAGGTTGTATCTAGCGTCATCACCCAATCTGATCTCCGCCCCTTCACAACAAAACGCTGGCTCAGATAGAGGCCTTGCATCTGTCAATAGTTAATTAATATTATTCAGTAGTATCCTGATCGTGACTTTCGGTTCTTCTGCGTGATAACCAAAACTGCAACAGTGTTAGATTGTAGTCACTCGTACTCTACATGAACCGTGTACCTTCAACAATTACTGTCTGATACTCCATTCTTTGGGTTTGCATCAGGAAATTGCGGGCCCGCTCCGGCTGGCATAGGAACCATCTTACCATTCTTTACAAAATTACTTGCCTGCATACTTGCAATTAATCCCCTACCTTACCTTTGTGAGGGGCCCTTGGTTTCGCCGGCTCAGAAACAGGATGTGACAAAGTACTAGCAATTGGTTGTCTTCTAATTTGCAAAGTCCCTCAGAATCTATGCTTGTGACCATATCTTACTACTGTCACTTCTGTAATATGTTGCACAGAAGTACCTGGTTCGGGATCTGTAATTTCCGTAATGGCTTCTGCTGGGCCAGTATCAGCTGAAGTTACGTGGGGTGCATCTAGCAATAGTGAACCTGTATGCTTAAAAACTAGTGGCTCTTCAGCAGGTCCAATATTGGGTAGCGCCAACTGTGGACTGTAAGATAGTCATTGCTGTTTATTTTGTGCTTCATCATATACATTGCTTACCTCAACTTCTACCATGCTATATTCTGGATCATCTGTAACATCTGTGATTTCTGTAATCGCTTCATCGATGGTCTCCTCATTGGAATCCAATGACAAAGCAATGGGTGGTTCAGATGTCACAGGTGTCGCTGGTAAGGGTATAGAATGCATTATTGGCTGGTCCGCATGCATTGGTGTAGTGGCCACCACATCTTTCATTGTGGTTTGCATATCCGTAGCTGTGCCTGCCAGTTTGATCGGTGTGGCATCCTCTATCAATACTGCTTTCTCTGCCATAGGTTGTACCCCAAGTTCTCTAGGCACCTCCGTCATGTTCTCATTATAGTCCATAGAGGCGTCACATGTAATTTTGGTGTCAGTTTCCATGTCCTCATCTTCATGAATATCAGACAAGGTTGGCGCAAATGCAATTGGTAGTGTTGCAGAAATTGTAGGCAAAGCACCAAACGTGATTAATGGTGATACAAGCATAACTTACCTAGTTGTTTTGTCATTGTGCAATCCGTTGGACTCTTAGGCAGGCGTGTCTTTGCCAGCAAAATCCAATAGCATATTTTTAGCTCCAAGTATAGTCGAAGAGGCCCCTGATGCCCACTTGATGACTGTGATGGCTGCGACTGCTGACTATTTGTGTCGCTACCTTCATCATTGTCATTGTCGCTGCTATATTCTGAGTTGCTATCTTTACTGGAATTATCCTTGCCAACAATATTATTGTTATTGTTATGCTCACTAGATATAGCCCACACATCGACATCAACAACAGTGGCCATATTATCAGGAACAATAGCAGTGCCAAAAGCCCCAGCAATGGGCATATTGTGCTCACCATTTGAGTCACTTTTGTCACCTGTATCCAACTTGCACTTGATGGTTGCATTTGGCACAAAAAAATTTTCTGGGCTATCCTCAACACAGTCATCAGCATCAGCAATAGCAGCACTGCTAGCTCTACAGCTTTTGAATGTGACATTGATTGTTTGTGGGTCTGCATCCATTCGATATGGCAAAAGTATATTTCCAGGGATGCCAGAGGCTAGTGGGCAACTATGAAAATTGTCCAAGTAATACACTACACCTTATCGATTCATAATAGAAAAAGAACCCAAGAAATGGTAGAGTTGCAAGGCGACAAAAACAGGTTTTCCTTGCCTATGTACACTTAATAGTTTACCAGGTCCCAACCATTCTATATGTCACCTACAGTTTGCATAATCACCCACCTCTCTGCACTGCCTAATCTACATAGACTGCTCCTGCTACATAGCACTTAACTGCAATTTGAGGGCGCTCTCAATTAGCTCTGTTTCAGCAATGTTGCACTGGTCTTGTAATTTCTGCTTGGTAATGCCATAGAATAATTCAAATAACGTAAATTGTGCTGCTTTGGAATTCATATTGTTCATCACTGCAGTTACCAGTGGTACTGGTTTCACCCAGTCAGTGTCAGCTGGTCGATCTGACTTCAAATGTCCAAGTGCTCTCTTAAACTATTTCAAGCTTATCTCTGCCAGGTCGGATTGCGGATGATAACCAGAAGTTTGCATGTGTGTCACTTACTTGCATTGTAGAAATTCAGCAATGGTCTGCGACTGGAATACTTGTGATGCTAATTGGTTGCATCAGGGGGTACTCACCCTGGTCACTCATTGCTGTAGGAGATCTTCAACCCTGATCAGCAGGTTGGTAAGATCACCTCATGTTGGCAGGCAGGGTCAGCCTCTGGTTGCAGTGTCACTGAGACATTGCTGACCTGCCTCTCTTTCTTAGCTTAGTTTCTTCACCTTACTTTCTCATTTCTAGTTTAACACCCTGTTAGACAGAGAATTGGAAAGATGGGCAATGGTTATTAGAGACTAAACTACAGTGCTGATGCCAACATGCTCTCAATTGCTTTGTGTTGTTCTTATTTGCAATCCTGAATGCACAAACCAGCAGAGGTGGATACAAACCCTGTTTGGATCCTTTCACAGCCCTGGGCTGGCTGTGTGTCTATCTGGGTTGCCTGGGGTGGTGCTGGCCTGCCCCCAGGTGTCGCAACAAAGCAATGTAACATTTGTAAAGCACCTAAAATTTACTAACTGGTAGTTTGTGATTTGTTATGGCAAGTAAATACTTGCTTGAATACGGGGTTTTTTTACTCCTGGCAAAACAGTAAGTCAGTTTGGCAACAGTGCTAATGCTGCTAGTTAAGTTCTAGTTCCAAGATTTGCAGCTTAATTTGCTTGTAGTGTTGTTGGTTAGTTTGACCTGATAGAAGCACTATCTGCAAACCCTATGCCAAGCATTGTAGTGGCACAGGCTTACAGAATTTTATATGAAATTTGTTACTTGGCATTTTAAACAATTGTATCATTGCAAAAAAATCCATAGTGGATATAATTTAAACCCAAAGCATTCACTATGGATAGGGTTTGATATTGTGCCAAGCGACATAATTTATAGACACGTTCTAAGATAATATGAGATGGTGCACAGTTGATTATTATATCTGCACCATGCCAAGACATTTCTTTTGTTTATGTATAAAGCCAACTTCTACTTCTGCGCTTTTGCGATAAAAGTTAACCAATAAACATAAGCAATTGCCAAGCAATTCTGGCCAAAAGAAAATAAAATTCTGTTACATGTATGCTAATATCATAGTTGCTCTAAATTTAGGTCAGCAAGAAGTTATAAGAAGCATGAATGATGCCTTCCAAAAAATTTAACAACACCATATTATCCATTCTGAATTAACATATAGTGTCTCTAAAATTTAACCACAGACCAAAAAGCTATTGACCAACATGGACGAGACACAGTACATCCAGATGGTGTTTGGGGAATGGCTACCCATGGTTGAGATAGATATTTCAGATGAAATGAAAAACGAAGCCGTTGAAAGCATTATGGAAGAGCATGGTACCATGCTTGAATTAGAGGAATTTATGGAAAAATACATATTGATTGCCACAGATTTACAAATAACTGAAGGGTTTGGTCACAGGTGCAAGTTCATGTTTGCTGACATATCATACATGCGTATCGATGCAAGAGCTGAGTTTAGCTTGTATACAATGATTGAGATGAACATGGGGGAGTCAAACAGCATACTTGCAAAAAAATGTGGCAGAGTGTCAATAGATGGAGGTGAATATATAGAGTTTGATAATAATACAACTCTTCGTGATCTAGGACTTGAGAAAGAAGGTTGCGAGAAACTTGAGTTTAATTGCCAGTTTGAAGATGAGTACTAATGTTGTGGGGCCTAGAAGGGGGTGCGCTGTCGCCCTCTTATACTGGGGTGGGGATACCTCTATAGAACCCTGCATCCCCCAAGAGACGCGGGGTGACTACCCCCGCAGATTGGCCATGAACCGACCTGGTACCCGCTTCATGAATGCTCATAACCGAAAATGCAAATGCCAGCACAATAGCACAATGACATTCGATAGACAACAAACCACTTTAACTGTGATGCCAAGGATCCTTATTAGCAGTTTCAATTCACTATGTAGCAAGGAGACCAGTCGTCGAGTTGGCCATGGTTCTCCTTAGAACTAAATACATTCTTACATATTTGACTAACTTTTAGCGGCACTCTTCCACCGTTTTTTCTAAAACACAACGCAGGCAGCACATTAGCAAAGACCCACCTGCGGTTTAGTAACAGTACAAAATATAAAACTATGTTTTGGAAAGTTATATATAGTTTCTTCCTAACAAATTATGTTGTAGTACGTTGTATAACTAAACAACGCAAATATGCACTAGTCTTACACATTTCTATTGTGTGGATTAAATTTTTGATTGGCTATTCATTGGCTGAAAATTTTATTTATATTATGAATATAATGAATACTGAATCGAATAACTAAAATGTCGGCGCAAAACTAAATAGTACCCGTGATTGCCCAACGTGGTGTCCATTACATCCTATAATGAGTATAGTGGTAAAATGCCCACTATCTATTTAGGGCTTGTGCTGACCATTATAAAAGGGTCAGCGCTCTATAATTTTCTAGATGCTCATTATTTTTTTCTGATTTTAACAAAATTTCATTTGGAAAGGAACTCTTTGCTTTTAGCTCATTTAAACAAGTACTGCACATTATGTATATTTATTTATTTTAATTAAAACATTTAACTTTATTGTCTCATCTGACAATAGATGGCAAGTTGGCAGAAGAAAAGGTGTCGATAATACTATAGGAGATTCTCAAGCCTAATCAACAGGTTAGTGAGATCATCACATGTTGGAGGACAGGGTCGGCCTCCAGTTGCAGTGTCACCGAGACATGGCTGACCTACCTCTCTTTCTTAGTTTAGTTTCTCTACCTTATTTTTTATTTTCTAGTTTAACACGCTATTAGTCAAGAAATTGGAGAGATGGGCAACAGCAATTGAGACTAAAATACAATCACAAAGGGTATATATCATCATGCAATAAAGCTCAGTAATTGCATTATTATATTGTTATGTGGGAAAATCATTGCAGGATGGTGCTGTCTAAACTATGTGTGAGGAAAGTGGCAGAGAAGTGCTGTCAAGTAGTCAAGAAGTTAAAAGTTAATTAAGCTCTGAGAAGAACCCTGACCAGGTCAGTCACCAGTTTCCTTATTGCATAGGAAGAACCCTTTCTAATAGAGATCCTTGGAGTTGCATGGAAAGTGGCTTTCCTATTGTCTGAGCACTTGTGTGCTTGTCGGGATAATACAGTTATTTGGAGGAACTTGGGTTCTATTGTCAGAACATACACGTTCCCTTATTGACAGTAGCATAAAGTGCATACCTGATCTACACCTGCTTGATTGGTGGGAGTCCCTGTCTTTTCTCTGCGGGTTCCGTGCATGCCGGGGTGGGTACAACCTCACATATGGTCTGGGGGTGGCAGTGCCTCACCTTCCTGGTTCCACAACAGGGACATAATCAAAATTTTAAAAATGTAAAGCCAAGAATATTATAACTTTTACAAAGGCAAGTAATAGAAGCCTAGCAAGTATCACCAGGGTCAACGGATGGTACTGAACCTAACCCATTTATAGTTGTTAATATTGGTAAAAACTGTGGCAGTATAAGAAACCCATGCCTAGCCCAATACATTAAGGATTTTGTGTGTAGGTGTACCTAATAAGAGTTTAGATATAGCCACGGAATTAAAGATGGATAACATATGCAGGGTGTTGTAGAAAAGTTCACTTCAAAACAAGCTAATATCTTCATTCCTGAACGCTGGAAGAACTACTACTATTTATACAGGATAATCCCCTTGTATAAATGACGGCCCTTGACTCTTTGATCATCACCGTGAGTGACTGACAATTTATCAAAGGCCCATATATAATATCAAAGGATATTATATAACACAGGGAATAGAATAGTGGAATTACAGCAAAACACCTGCACCTTTTCAACCACCATTTTTTTTGCTGTAAGTCACTAGAAAAAGTAAAATAAAACAATTAGCTAAACAAAAAAATTTCTTACTGCAACTCCTTTATTCTTTATATAATCATTGAAACAGTACAGTCACTTTAATTGAAAGAAAGACTGCAATTTATTTATTCTTTATGTGATTATTGTAACAATGCAGTCACTTTAATTGAAAGAAAGACTGCAATATATTTATTCTTTATGTGATCATTGTAACAATGCAGTCACTTTAATTGAAAGGACTGCAATTATAAGCAATGTGTACACCAATAGGCGTTCAACTTACCACCATTTAATTGGTGAGCAAAAAGAAATAAAACCCCCTTCATAAGATGCCTCTACTTCAACAACTGTTTAACTCTTTCCTTATGTGGCTTATTTGACATATAAAAGCACCAATCTAGTTTTTTCTTTTCTTCACATTTTTACTTTTCTTTATCACTTGTCAATATAATACTACATTACTTAAATAAACATCCAATATATTCAGACACAATGGTTGATTCATTTAAGCTTCAATTAAATGCTGTAGTTATGATTCAGGATATAGAAAATAGTAAAACGATATTGGTTACTTCTACCAAACAGCAGATATCAGTAGATGAAGCAAAAAAATTAGCAGCTGAAGCTGGAGGCTACAATGGTATAATTATTTTTATTGCACAGAGTGATAATGTTGCTACCCATGGAAACGTAGAATCACAATATTCATTATTTTGCTTTGCAGCCGTGAAAGAGCTACCCAATGAAGCTTGTACATGTGTTTTTTCTGATGTGCAAGAAATAGTAAACTACTTTCTTACGGATATAGGATGTAACGAACTTGTAGACAATTCTTTAACAAGATACGTTGGAGAACAAGAGAGAGTGACTGTAGTTAATCAAATAATAGAAATACAAAATACATTATTAAAATGTCCTGAAATACAAGAATTGCCAGGTCGCTATTCTAGCATACTTGATGACATACATGAACTAGCAACAGGCTAGAAAGGTACACTTTGAGCTTGTATAGCTGGCCCATTGAGCCATAACTTGCTTCTAGCTGTTGTAGCAGAAAGCACCTGACAGATTAATAGTTTTTCTTCTGTTTTAGATAGCATTTTGCTTACATTTTAAATTGGTACTGCCCCAAATCGGCACTTTAAAAAAATTGCTCAAAGAGTAAATGGTTAACAATATTGTTGCAAAATGGAAAACTCAGCTAGGAAGCCGATAGTAATTAGAAATAGAAAATAGTTATATTTCTAACAAGTGAAGAGGCTGCTTGCAGTGCTCGTTTCTGCAAAATCTCAGAACACCACTTGGGCTCTTGCAGAGCCACAACCTATGTTTTTGCTTTTGTGGACCTCTTCACTTGGTGCCAGAGGCACCTTTGGGCGGGGTGGCTAGGAATTTCTTGGCTATGGTAATTTTTCTATAACGCATATCAATTAATATTAATATTCAATATTTTGCTTTGTACCTATTGTCCAAGAAGTTGATGCTTGCTTTAATAGCTTTTATCACATGATAATGTGGACCTCCCTAATATAAACTTTTATTTTAAACACACCTCTTCTCTTTCAAACCCCTTCTGAACCTTTTAAACCCCTAAAACCCCATAAAAAGACTACACTCACATTTATACCTATATCATTGTCTACAGAACAAAATGTAAAGAGGTATCTTCAAATAATTCAATTGGAAAGCTCAAAAGCGCGGTGTATCTCACAAAAATCCAATAAAATTGCTTTGTGCAACTATTTGTCCAGATTAACTTGAATATAATCCAAAAATGACATGTGGGTATCCAATTGTTGCGAGACTAGAAAGGGGTGGCGCTACCACCCCCTGGACCCAGGGAGGGGATGTCTATTGTTGCATTTGGGGAAAGGCAGGCAGAGATTGTGCCGTCTAAAAGTTAGTACAAGACAAGCAGCAGAGAAGTGCCATTGTAGAAGGAGGATGTTAATAGATTTAGTAGTTTATTTAGTTCTAAGGAGAACCCTGACCAAGTCAGTCGCGGGTCTCCTGTTTAAATATAAAAGAGTTTTCCCTAATGCATATTCTTGGAGTTACAGGTGTGGTTTTCAGGATCATGGCTATTGAGGGGCCAGCTTGCCCTCAACTGCACATGATCCTCACTGGCTCATATTGCATATGAGCCTAGCGATCACCACTAAACATGTTGCTGCCCTTTATAAAGGCAGCAAGATTTGGTTGCTCCCTTTGAGCTTTTCTATATTATTCTTTCTCTACTTTTCTAATTGTTTACAAATATAGTTGTGATCAGTTAGCTTGGAGGAACTGAACAAGTTCTACTACGAAACGAACTACAACAGGAAAAGTAGCTTGCTCCATTGTACGCACTCCTGTGCTATTGTCAGAGTGCTCTTGGACTTGTGGAAACAATGCCGACAAATGGATGGTTCCGATCCTATTGTCAGTGTTATGATAAAAGCTATGATTGCTTCGGCAACATATGATTAATGCCTTGCCTTTCATCAATGCATAATGACGATTAGGAAAGGTATAAATTGTATTGCCCACGTCTCTTCTACGATAGCTAGTTCCCTCAAGTTCTTTCCGGGATTTCTTTAGTAGTTTACTTAATAGTATTGAAACAGCTTAACATTTGGTAGCACCTCCCGTATTATTATTATTATTATTATTATTTTTTTAAAAATGGATCAGCAGCAATTTAAGCAATTTATGCAAAACATGCAGGGCATGCAAC